>JAVJIF010012975.1:0-89177 GCA_038442645.1 Agave tequilana | reverse complement strand
AAGGGTACAATCAAGAAGAAGGTATTGATTTCGATGAAAACTTATGCTCCAGTTGCAAGACTTGAATCAATTCGTATATTACTTGCTTTTCATGTTTTATGAATTTCAAATTATATCAAATGGATGTAAAAGTGCTTTTTAAATGGAATAATTAAAGAAACTGTTTATGTTGAACAACCACCAGGTTTTGAACATGAAAAATTTCCAAACCATGTTTTCAAACTTAAAAAGCTTTATATGGTTTAAAGCAAGCACCTCGTGCTTGGTATGATAGATTAAAGAGTTTTCTTTTAAATTCTGATTTTAAAATGGGAAGTGCAGATACAACTCTTTTTATCAAACATGCTAATAAAGATATCTTAATAATTCAGATTTATGTTGATGATATATTATTTGGTTCTACTAATGATGATCTTTGTCAAGAATTTTCTAAGACTATGCAGAATGAATTTGAGATGAGCCACATGGGCGAACTCACTTACTTCCTCGGTCTTCAAATCACAACAAATGAAGGATGGAATCTTCATCTCCCAATGCAAATACGCTAAGGAACTTCTAAGCGATTTGGTATGGAAAATTCTGGTCACAAGAATACTCCCATGAGTACAACTACCTTTTTGGATAAAGATGAAAGTGGTAAGAATGTCGATCAGAAACTCTATAGAGGTATGATTGGATCTCTACTTTATATTACTTCTAGTAGACCTGATATAATGTTTAGCGTATGCTTATGTGCTAGATATCAGTCAAATCCTAAGGAATCACATATTAAAGCCGTGAAAAGGATCTTTAGATATTTAAATAACACAGTCAACTATGGTTTATTTTATCCAAAGTCATGCACATTTGATTTATTATCTTATAGTGATGCTGATTTTGCTGGTTGTAAATCTGACCGGAAGAGTACTAGTGGTACTTGTCACTTTTTGGGACATTCACTAGTATCTTGGTTCAGTAAAAGCAAAAATTCCGTATCCTTATCAACAACTGAGGCAGAATATTGCTGCTAGTGTTGCATGTGCCCAAATTATATGGATGAAACAAACCTTACTTGATTATGGCATGACTCTCACAAATTCACCTATTATGTGTGATAATACAAGTGCTATAATCTATCTAAAAATCCAGTTCACCATTCACGTACCAAACATATTGATATTAGACATCATTTTTTACGTGATCATGCTTTAAAAGGTGATATTTCTTTAAATTTCATATCAACTGATAATCAAGTTGCTGATATATTAACTAAAACCACTGAAAGAAGATATCTTTATAAAATTTAGAAGAGATCTTGGTATTTGTAATTTTTCAGATTTTTAAACAATTTCTTAGATTTTTTCTAAGGCAGTATTTTTATGCAAGTTAGTCGACTATAACTCTTATTAGTCGACTTATAAAAGTCTAGTCGACTTGAAAAATTTCCTAGTCGACTCCTGTAAGAAACAGAAACTTCAATTCTGATTTGTCCAGAATTAGTCGACTATAGAAAATTTACAGTCGACTAGTCCTATATTATCGACTAGTCTTGTCCTGTAAGTCGACTAATACTGTGAATTTCTGTTTTTTCTGTTTTCGGATTTCTGATTCAAACCCGACCCAATAACTTAAGTTAAGGATCCGATATCCATATTTTTTAATCCTATCCATTGATTTATATCCAGGATACATCTTAACCATTCATTTCTTTCCTTATCTCACCAAACCCTAGAAATTTTTCCCTCATTCTCTCCTTCCAGCCGAGCTTCAGTCGACAAGGAGAAAACCTAGGGCACCCGGGTTCTGCGACTTCTTCCAGCGAATTTCTTCCAAATCCTCCACTGTTCTTCATTTCAGGGTATAAAACTTTCCAATTTCAGTTCATTACTTCATTATCTGCTGTCTCTTTGAGTTAATTTCGTTTTCATCATGTCTCGTTCCAAGAAAACAAAAATTCACTCCTGGTTCATCCTCTTCAACCACTGTTGATTTTAGGACTTTTCTGAAAAATCCACAACTAGAGCCTGATTACCTTAGACTATCAACTCTAGATATTATTCCAGGAAGATATATCAAATATGATTTTTATGATTATGATATCATGTCATATCTTCGAAATTGTGGTTTATATAACATGTTCTCCTCTGAAGTTAAGATTCTTATTATCCTTTTCTAATCTATCTATTCTACACCAACATAGCTTTTGAAGATAATGAAAATAATACCTATCTTGAATCCTAGTGTAAAGGTGTTCATATTAAGCTTTCTATCAAGAATATTGGCCGTATCTTATCTATTCCATATTCTGGCCTCACTCTTGATGAGATTGTCATGGATGATGAAGATGTTTTAGGTCAAATCTTTCTACCCGGTCACATCTACCTATGTCCAACAATAAGCTTAAGCCAATTCCCCGTCTAATTGGTAGAATCCTTTCCTATAACATTTGCCCTAAGACTGGTAGTTATAATTACTACTCAAGGGAATTATCGTCCTGTGTCTATGCATTATGGCTGGACATGACGTTAATTGGGCTAAAATCATTTTTGACACCATGGTCAAGTTTCATTCTTCTCACCTACCATTTGCGCCTTTCTCACTCCAATCTTTCGGAAAGTATCATGTTGATCTTGCTTCTGAAGAGACTGTTGTCAGAGTTTTTGAGTTCTTTGATCGTGCTGCCATTAATAGGATGAAGCTACTGAGTTCCTTCTCATGAACCCCAACAACCACCTTCTAATCCACCAAGTCCTCCACATGGTCCATCTACATCTTCACAACCCGATCCTCCTCCAACTCAACCAAATCCATATGCCGATGCTTTCTATAATTCCATGTCCGCCCAGATAGCATCCCTTCAATCTCAACAACAAGCTTTGTTGGATCTCCATCTCAGATTATTGAGAATCAATCCTTGATGATGACTCGGCTGAATTCCATTGAATCAACTCAATCAGCCATTATAAGTCTTCTCAAGATCAGTTATCCGCCACCTCCTCCTCCCGGATCCGAGGATTGAAGCTATTTGCGTTGGAGTTTCGTTATGTTTTTGCCTTTTGCACCACTTATGTATTTTCTGTTTTGTTTTCCAGATTATGTCTATTCTCTTTTTGTTAATGACAAAGGGGAGAAATGTTAAGTGCTTTGTGTTATGTTGTGTTATGTTTGTAACTCTGTTATGTAACAACTCTGTTATGTGTTTATGTCAGAATTTTATGTTGTGATATGTGTATCTGTGTATCTGTGTTTGTGTATATATGTTTTTATGCTACATATTTCTGAAAATTCTGCATGTTGTGTACCTTTGTAACAAAATCAAAGATTTTTGACCTTTGACATATATATGTTATGGATACTAACATATATCCATGCAGGTGCAACCTAACATTTTCTGCAGGGACAAAATATTTTTTTTTTTATATAACTTAATTACAGCAGGGGAGTTTTGTTGCAGGGAGAGCCATCATAGACATATGTTGTCATCATCAAAAAGGGGGAGAATGTTGGAACTGATAAGTTCAAGATATGAAGCCTCTCCAATTACAAGATTTTGATGATGGACGAACACTACGACCACATGATGATTTGCTCTACCTCAGATGAAGATTACTGAAGCTTATGGGTGTTTGTGAAAGTTGGTGTGTAAACTTAGAAAGTTGTAATAGCCTTGATCAACTTACACACAAAATTAACCTTCCAAGTCGACTTACCCTATTGATATAGTCGACTACCCCAATGTAGTCGACTTGACATATAGCCCTAGTCGACTAGTCCACTTAGAACAAAACCTTTTACTCTCTGTTTGGACTCTGTAAGCCAAATTAGTCGACTTGACTTTCTTACCTAGTCGACTAACAGATACCCTAGTCGACTAACTCTATTTCCAAGTCGACTAATAGTTGATACAAAAATTATCCAACTCTCTGTATCTTTCTGAAACCAAAATTAGTCGACTACCTTTTTTATCCAGTCGACTAATACAGTTATAAGTCGACTACAAGTTAGTTATAGTCGACTAATTTCAGTTATCCAGAAACTTTTGTTCCAACAGACACTTCCCTAGTCGACTAACAATCTTACCTAGTCGACTAATAAGTGAACTTTTGCCTAGCCTAGTCGACTAATCCAGTATCCTAGTCGACTATAAGCAGTTTCTGACTGTTGGACAGTTTTCTCTTATCTGATTCATTTGGCAACGTTTTAAAATGTTCAAATTGTCTGAATTGATGCCATAACTTCCTCTAACTGACCCTAGTCTACATCTATAAATAGAGAATTTATTCCTAAGGCCATTCACTAATTCTTTCAATCAGATTTCCAAAGCCAAAATTTCCAGAATCCTGAAAACTGAAATTTGCAACTTCTTCTTCACCAAAAGCCATTTCCTCTTGTGAAGAATTCTGAAGTTAAACCTTCCTATACAGAACCTTGTCCACTACAGATCCTATCAAGGCTATAGGAAGTTATTGTATTCATTTCAAAGAAAGTTGTACAAGGAGTCTCTTGGGTGTAGAAGATTGTACAAGCGTGTTCTCTTGGTGGAAGAGAAGTTGTGCACGTTGGCAAAGGGTGTTTGTCAAGTGGTGCACAAGGTACTTGTTGTAGGGTGTACACAAGGAAAGTAAAGGAAAATCTCAAGCGTTTGCTTGGGGACTGGATGTAGGTCACAAGGACCGAACCAGGATAACTCTCCGCTGTTTGCGTTTGTTTTCTGTGCTTAATCTCTTGTGATTATTAATTTCTGCAAGTATTTGTTTAAAGTTTTAAATAACACTATTCACCCCCCCTCTAGTGTTGTTTTGCTTGTTATATAGGTCCTACAGTATCAGGGCCTAGGTTCACACCTGGTGTGGGTAACCACCTGGGTCAATTCTTGGGCTCTTACCAACAATACAATCAGGTACAGATTAACTGATCTGTATCTGAATTTGGGGATTCCAGCAACGAGTACAAGAATACCATGACCTTGACAATTCATTCCTTGACTCGTTTGTATTCCTTCCTTCCTTCCAGTTGTCAACCAGAGCATCCGATTTCCTTCTCGCTTTCCTTGCATCGTCTTGCTTTCCATCCGTTACGATTAGTTCACTACCATACTTCTCCATCCCGAGTTCCTTATTGATAGCAGAGTGCGCAGCGGAAGTGTCGTGGACCCGTAACCTTTAGGCTTTGGATTGAAAATCTTGTTCTCACACTTGAATGAAAATTGTGAGGACGCAATTTTTGTAAGGTGGGGAGAAATATCACACCCTGATCCCTGATGTACGTATCACCTTATCAGTACCCGATACGACGTATATAAAATTGATTTGACCTCCGTGATAGTCCGATTGAGTTGATTTCAGCTTCAAAAATCATTTTCTAATATTTGAGATTTTTTAGGATTTTCTGAAATTTTCTGGCTTATTTTGGAAAATCTCCGTAGTCGGTGTCGACCGATACTGATAACCGGGCTTCCGATTTTTATTTCACAAACGGAGTTAAATTTTGAGAATTGGCTTTCACCGTGTGTCTTAGAATCATGTTATCTACGTTCAGGTATTTTTGGGAATTTTTCTGAATTTATCGAAAATCCGGCCAAACCGGTGGTGCGTCCGTATCGGCGAGACACTCCGGATTTTTAATTGGCAAACCAGATTGAGTTTCGACAAACCGTTTTCATATTACGTCTCAGGATAATATTTTCTATTTTTTATAATTTTTAGGCACTGTTCGGGGCTGGTCAAATTTAAGGCTAATATATAATAATTAAATAATTTTTTTTATCTTTCTTTTCTTTCTTTTCTTCTCCATTTCTCTGGAGAGCGCCACCCCACCGCCTTACAGTTCCCCCTCCTTTTAAAAAACCCCTCTCTCCCTCTCTCCTTTCCATCTCTCTCTCATCCGCACCGCCGGCGGGGCGGAGCCGCCGGCGTGGCACGTCGCCGGCGGGGCTGGCCGCCGCCAGCCCCGCCCCCCCTTTTTCTCTCCATTTCCTCTCTCTCTTTTCTCTCTCACTTCCCCTCTCTCCCTCTTGCTCTGCAGGCCGGCGGCGGCCCGACCGTTGCCAGCGGCTAGGCCGGCGGCCAGGCCAAGCTGGCGGCGAGGAGGCCGGCCAGGCGCCGGCCAGGCGCAGGTGGCGCCCCTCTCTCTCCGTCCTCTCCCTCTCTCACTTGGTGGAGCCGTCCGGCGTGGCGGCGGCGCCGCGGGGCAACGGCGCAGGCGGGCGCGCGCGCGGGCGGCGGCAGCAGCAGCTCACGGCTGCTGCTGTTGCTCTGTTGGGTGAAAAACCCAACGGGTTCGGGGTTTGGGTTTAACCTAACCCGACCAGTTTATACTCAAACCCGACCCGTTAAAGGTACAATTACTTTTAACCCCTATAAAATTATAATTACTTTTAGGCCCTTGTAAATTTGCAAATAGCCCCCTGAATAATTTCTATATTACGTAACTAACCTTTTCTCTCGGTTTTGGGATTCGGGCGATATCGGGAGCATCGGACTCCGATTTGGACGATTCTGGATCCGCTGTGATCATGGGAAAGAGAGCTACAGTCCTATGGGCCAGTTTGTGAGTATTTTTCTTTTATAAACTTATATTTTATCATGTTTAGTGAACCTGATTGATAGATCGTGATTATGGATAAAATACGGTAACTATTAATTATTAACTTGTACTTATTAGAAATTCTTGTTATAGGGAGAACCTATACTATTGTAAGGTATTTCTTGATTTAAGATAAATATCGATTATGTAATAAGAATAATAATAAATGACATAGACAACTCAGACACAGTCCTCATGCTTGTACAGTCACTGACACTCGGACCACTAGTTCACCATATTCTTAGACACTATTATTTCATGTAGTATATCACAGTTAGATAACTATCATCACATGTGTGATCCACAGTACTTGATTGCACTACATTGTTACTAGACATACATGCCAGACACCGTTATTATAAGACACTGTCGACCACTGTTCCTACATACACTAGTGCTACGCAGGCTTACGGCTACACGGATTCTGTAGTCCACTGCACTTGATAGTAGACACTGACCACTGTTATTACCTGTGCATGTTACACAGATACTATGACACGGCACACTTATTATTAAAAAACACCTAGAGGGGGGGTGAATAGGTGAAGTGCTAATCTAGTGAGCTAAATGCGCTAAATGCGGAAGCTAATGCAAATTATTGCAACAACTTAATACAACACACAAGTGTAGCCGAATTCCCCGTGAAGGGCTCTGGACAAACTCCTCTTGATTCCCCTTGAATGGGTTGAGGTGCTATGTGAAGCTCTTATGGTTAAGTATAAGTGAGGCGCACACACAAGCAAGCCAAGCAAATAAGGATGAACAATATAAAAGATGCAAGGCAACACAAGCAATATATGATATGAATGAAGTATGATGCTTTGCACAAATAAATGAGAGAGAGAGTTTAGAGACAAGTGGATCAAATGCAAACACAATGATATGTTTCGAGGTTCGAGCACCCTTGCTCTACATCCCCGCCTACACCACCGTGTAGGATTTCCAATCCACTATCAACGTCCACCGAGGACTCCCACCGAGGGAACCTTCACCGAGAAGGATTTGTTACAACAAAGGGAGTACCGAACTCCTCTCTCAAACAACCACCTCACAACCGAGGGGTAGGCACGTAGCCAATACAACAACCAATCCACCTCACACTTGAGGGATACAAACCAACAACCAACTCCACCTCACCAAGAGGGAGTAAACACCAATCTCCACCTCACAATAGAGGGAGCAAACCAACAACCAAATCACAACCTCAACCTCTACCAAAGAGGGAGCAACCAAATAATGAGGGTTTACAAAAGTGGTCTCTTTCAACCACAAACAACTTCCTTTTTCTACAAAACAAGATCTTAATAGAATAGGATAGAAGATAGCTCAAGTGTGAAAAACTAGGGTGTTTGGAAAATAAGAACTCAAAGAAAATCACTTGGGAAAACTCTTGCAAAAGATAGAAAATGAAAGCCAAGACAAATCTCCCAAAATTCTCTTTTCTTTGATTTTTCCAAAAATCTAAAACAATAAAGATTGGAAGTTTAAAACCCAAAAACACTTTTGAAAACTTGTTTTAAACACTTAAGACACAGCAATTTTTCTCTTGTCAAAACCTTAGTCAAAACAGCCCAAGAGATGGGGTATTTATACCTCCATCAGAAAACTAGCCGTTAGGCTGATGTGGCAGCCTGACAGGCTGACGGTCGACCGGCCCGGTCGACCGCCAACGGTCAGAAATGTGACCGTTGGGCAACCACAGTCGACCGGCCCGGTCGACCGTCCGGGTCGACCGTCCAAAGCTGCCAAACGTGCACAGATTTGTGCACGTCGGTCGACTGGCCCGGTCGACCGACTTCAGCCAAGTCGACTTGGTCAGATGACTTAGTCGACTGGTTGAAGCCTGGAACAGAATTCTGGGTCAGAAAAACAGTTTAAAAATATTTTGAAAAATCTTTTAAGTCTTCTAAAAATCCACAAAACTTGTTTTAACATTTTGTATTGAAACACAAACTTGTGATAAAAATTTCAAGACATATATCAATCATATCAATTCTTTTTGAGTCTTGCAAATTTTATCAAAAACAAAACTTGTATTTTTATCAAACTTGATTTTTCAATACATGAATAAGATAGTCAAAATAAGTTTGTATAGGAAGTGTAAGCATGTATGTATAACTAGAATACATCTATTATACATATAAACTATGTAAACTTGTTTTGATCTATTATTCATGAAAACCAAATCCAAAACATGAATCTTTTGTGTGTTGTGCACTTGAGCATATCAACTATACTAAACTTTACAAATGGATCTAAAACACACAATCTAAACTATGGATACCTAAGTCTTCTTGATGACCTTCCATCTTCAAGTTGACTTGCTCCAAAACTCCATCCATGGGCTAGGCAATGTATGATCTTGATGCTTTGGCCCTGGAATCACCATGAAAAGCTTTTAAACTCCTTTGTTGAAGCTAATCACCAACTAATATTTTGCTAATGATCTGAAACTTAAAATCACAAGACTATTAGTAAACATAACTACATGAGTTAATCATCATCAAAACTAGGGTGGAAGGCCTTTGGGCCAACAATCTCCCCCTTTTTGATGATACAAAACTCATGGAGTTATATATGCATGGATTAAAGTTAAGCTCCAAAGAAGCTCCCTCTTAACTCATGCATAAACAAATAAATAAAATATATGCAATGAATGTACATAAATCAATATGCATAAAACACATGTTCTAGAAGCTCTAGTTACCAATTAAATTAATAAAGCATTAACAAAAACACTAGATGCTCTAGATACCAATAAAACTTAATATATGCAAAAACATAAATATGCATATATAAAAACCAAATTATTCTCTCCCTTTTTGTCAATCATCAACAAAGGGTAAACAATCAAAATAATAAAATGAGGGGTAAAAATCTTTCTCCCCCTATTTGAGTCAATCAAAACAATAAAACAATGTTCTCCCCCTTTTGTCTAAAACAAAAACAAGGTCAATAAGGGGTGACTTTAAACAACATGATATCAATAGATAAATATGTCAATGAAGCATTTTTGATATCAATTGAAAATAAACAAAGATCAATAAATATTATATGCTATATACATTCATGAAGAGGAAGACGCTAAGTTAGCTTCCCTACACATATGCATTACATGAAGGAGGGATGTTAAGCCCTAATTCACATAACACACATTATGTAATGCATAAGAGGAGATGTGAAGCTCCCCCTACACACGTGTACCACATAAAGAAGAGATGTTAAGCTCTTCAATACAAGATACACTCATCATGAATCAATATGCATATAGTCAATACAAATCAAAACTTTTGTATTTTTCTTAAAACAAAATTTTTAGATACCAATTTAAAACACAACACATCTTGATAACAAAAGATAGTATTTTTCTTTTTAAGCCATATAAACAATTGAAATGACTATTTTCTATCATAAAGCCAGGGAATGGAAAACTAAATATCAATTGAAACATGAAAATCGAATTTTTCTCCCCCTTATGAAATACCAACAAAAATTATGCGTAGGCTTGTAATAAGATACCAATTGAAAACTAAATCAATTGAAATGAAGTTGAAACTCAAGGTGTTTGGTTATGCTAGAGCTTGAGTAAACAAAAACTAAAATTTGTGATATTTTTGAACACAAATAAAACATATATGTATGAAAATTTAGATACCAATAGAAATTGATACCATTGAAATTGAAGCATACATACATAAACAAATATATGAATATACCAAAAATGTCAAAATTGATACCAATTGAAAGAGTTCAATGATACCAATTGAATCAACAATAATAATCAAGTGTATATCTCATATAACTAATCCTCCCAATCATGATCAAGTTTAAAATGATTTTCATAGTAAAGCATACTTGTGCATGATCTCCCATCCAACCTCCCGTGGAAGGTAGGGGTTTTCAAAAAATAGATTTGAAAATAGGCTTAGTTTGAAAAACTCTACCAAAATGAAGAATACCGAAACTAGTTAAATAGAAAAACTTTTAAACTAGTACGAAATCCTTCATGTAAGGAATACAACAAAAATAGTTTTCATAAAACACGAAATCCACAAGATAATCAACACTCTAATTCAATTAGGCATAAATATGACTCATGAAAACAAAACATGAGCAAAATATAAATATGAGTGTATAAATAAAATGTGTAGATCATAATCATGAAAATTTCATTAAGTTCAATTATTCCTTGAAACAACAAAACATGAAAATCATTAAAACTTATTTAATCTTCAAGGTATATGTATGTCTTATACAAACTAAAGCATACATACATATCCAAAACACAACGAGTCCACAAAATATATGCATGAAGGCACGTGGCTCAAAAAGGATAAACATGTATATCTAATAGTTTGGACAAGATAGACATATACATGAAGTTAAACAATTAAACACAAAATAAAGAAAATCCTCACCAAAATAAATTTCATTTCAAGGTATATGTATGAATTGTCAACACAATAAGTATACATACATATCCCTAAACACAATTGAGTCCATATATAGATTTGCATGAAAAGCAAATGACTCAAGGGATATACATGTATATCTTAAAGTTTGGCAAAATACACATATACATGAAGTGAAACACACAATCATAAAACAAATTCAAAATGGGAATATAATTTAAAATGTATGAATCATCAAAACTAGACTATACTAGCACATCTAATGGGTTCAAATAAGCATTCAAGCCCAAACATATATAGATTTATTTGTAGCCCACTATATGCATGAATATATACCTAGTCTTAATGAAAACTAACATCTAAACATGTAATCAACACATGAAGCATAAAACGGGATAAAAATCAACATGATAAACAAAAACATGATTATTAGGAAAATTTACAAGTTATTAGAACTATGATATACGCAATATCAACCAAAAAAGTGAGAACACAAAAGAATTTATCCATATTAAACATGGGTGTCTCAAAATAACTAAACATGTATATCACAAGTCTAATAAGCATGGCATTTTCATACTAATCATTAAACAATGAAACATGCTATAAACAATAAATATTGAAAGCATGAAAACAATAAATAGGAGTTAGGAATCGTTACCAAAACCTAGAAGGCAACTTTCCTTGTCTCCAAAACATGGTGGTCATCTCCACCAAACTTCCCTTGAAAGTGATGCATCCATTTGATTTCCATGAAGCTCGGAACGCATCCACTCCAAGGTATCATCACTCTCACGTCATGTGAGAGCCCACACCTACATCAAAAACACGAGGGGTGATCTTTGGTACCCATACTCTTTTGGGTCCATGGGGGTTAGTACCTTCTCTAACTCAAACAAAATTCTTTGCTAAATTTGAAGTATGTAACCTATCAAAGTAAAATTTAGTAAGGTGGCCCTTACGTCCACAATGTGTACAAGTGTACACATGAGCATATATGGTGTGATGGTGTCCGTGAGGAGCATGTGTATGCCGTGGAGGGTGTGCATGAATAATAGATGGAACTTGTTTCTTTCGAAACAAAGATTCCAAACGTGTATGCCCAACAACACATTGGCTCAAAGTGGAGCCCAAACAATCCATTTTCTTCTTAATTAAATTTATATCATTTTCAATCAAAGAAGAAGTGGAGCATGCAATGGGTGAAGTGTGTGAAACTACCCTAGCATGGCAAACATGTGCATCAATCTTATTTTGCAAAACAACATTTTTCTTTAAACACACATCTAAATCATTTGAAATAGAAATAATTTTATTTTTCAAAGCAACATTCTCTTTTAAAACAAAATCAATTTTTGAAAACAAATTTTCATTTTTCTTCAAAATAGCATGGCAATCATTTTTAGATTTTAAAAAAATTATTTTCTTTTAAAGCAAGGTCTAATTGAGATCTCAATGAATCCCTTTCATTAGAGACCTCAACCTTCTCTTGCAAAACATTGTCAAGTCTAGAATGCAATCATTTATTTTCTTTTTCAATTTCTAGACTTTTCTTTTTCAAAACTTTATATTTTTCTATTAGTTTTTCACACACAATGGATAGTTCTTCATTTAAAGCATGGGGATCAACAAAATCATTTGAAGAACTAGCACTATCATCACAATCTAAGTGGGGTTCCGAATGTACCTCAAGGGAGTCATTCCTTGGACCATGAAGCATTGAGAATCGGATTCTCCACTAGGTTCCTCCTCTTGGATTTGTACTTGAAGCTCGGAGGTGGTGGTTGTTGTCAATTTGTTTCACACTACAAAAGCGGAATCAAAGTTAGAAACACACATAAGATAATCTTTAGGCAATGTGCTTCTAATGGCCTCAAGGGCTTGTGCATTGGCCCCTATATGATTGCTATCACTAAGGAAGGATTCCTTGATAATGGTAAGGGAAACTTTATGACCTAGGGTTTGTAAATAAACAGTCATTCTAATCTTCCAAACATGAATGTTGGAAGGGTCAAACATAGGTGGGGTCATGAAAGCCATGATAAACTATATGTGTACAAAACAAGCAAATGCAAACAATAGATTAGCAAGCAAATGGATCTCACTCCTAGGATGTTAAGCCTAAGTATCAGGAGCACTAGCTCTGATACCAATTGAAAAACACCTGGAGGATGGGTGAATAGGTGTAAGTGCTAATCTAGTGAACTAAATGCGCTAAATGCGGAAGCTAATGCAAATTATTGCAACACACTTAATACAACACACAAGTGTAGCCGAATTTCCCGTGAAGGGCTCTGGACTAACTCCTCTTGATTCCCCTTGAATGGGTTGAGGTGCTATGTGAAGCTCTTGTGGTTAAGTATAAGTGGAGGCACACACACAAGCAAGCCAAGCAAATAAGGATGAACAATATAAAAGATGCAAGGCAATACAAGCAATATATGATATGAATGAAGTATGATGCTTTGCACAAATAAATGAGAGAGAGAGTTTAGAGACAAGTGGATCAAACGCAAACACAATGATATGTTTCGAGGTTCGAGCACCCTTGCTCTACATCCCCGCCTACACCACCGTGTAGGATTTCCAATCCACTATCAACGTCCACCGAGGACTCCCACCGAGGGAACCTTCACCGAGAAGGATTTATTACAACAAAGGGAGTACCGAACTCCTCTCTCAAACAACCACCTCACAACCGAGGGGTAGGCCCGTAGCCAATACAACAACCAATCCACCTCACACTTGAGGGATACAAACCAACAACCAACTCCACCTCACCAAGAGGGAGTAAACACCAATCTCCACCTCACAATAGAGGGAGAAAACCAACAACCCAAATCACAACCTCAACCTCTACCAAAGAGGGAGCAACCAAATAATGAGGGTTTACAAAGGTGGTCTCTTTCAACCACAAACAACTTCCTTTTTCCACAAAACAAGATCCTAATAGAATAGGATAGAAGATAGCTCAAGTGTGGAAAACTAGGTGTTTGGAAAACAAAAACTCAAAGAAAATCACTTGGGAAAACTCTTGCAAAATATAGAAAATGAAACCCAAGACAAATCTCCCAAAATTCTCTTTTCTTTGATTTTTCCAAAAACCTAAAACAATAAAGATTGGAAGTTTAAAACCCAAAAACACTTTTGAAAACTTGTTTTAAACACTTAAGAAACAACAATTTTTCTCTTGTCAAAACCTTAGTCAAAACAGCCCAAGAGATGGGGTATTTATACCTCCATCAGAAAACTAGCCGTTAGGCTGATGTGGCAGCCTGACAGGCTGACGGTCGACCGGCCCGGTCGACCGCCAACGGTCAGAAATGTGACCGTTGGGCAACCACGGTCGACCGGCCCGGTCGACCCAAACAAACAGAGAGCACTGCTCTCAGACCGGTCGACCGTCCGGGTCGACCGTCCCAAAGCTGCCAAACGTGCACAGATTTGTGCACGTCGGTCGACCGGCCCGGTCGACCAACTTCAGCCAAGTCGACTTGGTCAGATGACTTAGTCGACTGGTTGAAGCCTGGAACAGAATTCTGGGTCAGAAAAACAGTTTAAAAATATTTTGAAAAATCTTTTAAGTCTTCTAAAAATCCACAAAACTTGTTTTAACATTTTGTATTGAAACACAAACTTGTGATAAAAATTCCAAGACATATATCAATCATATCAATTCATTTTTGAGTCTTGCAAATTTTATCAAAAATAAAACTTGTATTTTTATCAAACTTGATTTTTCAATACATGAATAAGATAGTCAAAATAAGTTTGTATAGGAAGTGTAAGCATGTATGTATAACTAGAATACATCTATTATACATATAAACTATGTAAACTTATTTTGATCTATTATTCATGAAAACCAAATCCAAAACATGAATCTTTTGTGTGTTGTGCACTTGAGTATATCAACTATACTAAACTTTACAAATGGATCTAAAACACACAATCTAAACTATGGATACCTAAGTCTTCTTGATGACCTTCCATCTTCAAGTTGACTTGCTCCAAAACTCCATCCATGGGCTAGGCAATGTATGATCTTGATGCTTTGGCCCTGGAATCACCATGAAAAGCTTCTAAACTCCTTTGTTGAAGCTAATCACCAACTAATATCTTGCTAATGATCTGAAACTTAAAATCACAAGAATATTAGTAAACATAACTACATGAGTTAATCATCATCAAAACTAGGGTGGAAGGCCTTTGGGCCAACAATTATTTTGTAGGCATGGCCCACCGATACGTAGCGGCACCATTTCACAAAATACCGTTATGTCATGTATCGTTATCCCCGGTACATGGATTCTCGGCATATCACTGCACAGACTACTGCGTTCATATCCGCATGATCATCATACACATTCATGTCATGCTTACATATTACAGTTACACTTGCCTGTGTTATTTCTATCTTCTTGTCATATGGATCACCATACTTATTACATGTATTATTGTTCCATGTTCCCGTATTCATGATATATGATTGTTTCCTGTTACTGATATGGATTTACCGATACTGGACATGAGAGCTACTGATATGCGATATGTGGAATCCCACATCTATTGTTCTTGTTACATTGTTCTTGTTATATTGTTCATTGTTCCCGTTTCTCGTTATATTGTTCTATGCTATCAGCAGAACTCTGGTCCAGTTATCATGTTACCAATATCATGTACTGTATTTATTCTTGTTCCATTGTATACATGACGTAATAGATCATAAAGCTAACTGGGGTATGGGGGAGACTTGACGGTTGATTAGATCTTATCGGGTGATGTACTGGATCCATATTGTTTTCCCATTGCAGGGGACGGTAGTGCTACCTACCAATTGCTCCATGAGCTCTTGTTACTTGATTCATGCTCCCCTCTTAGCGGAGGGCCCTGGTCTTAGCAGCCAGGGGCTTGTTTAAGGTCGTGATCCCGGGTATGCACGGGATACATCCACCCGATAAGAACTCCTCGACCATGGGTTTTCAAGTAACATAATAAAACAGTATACACAATAGTGACGTCGGGAATACTTGTTATTTGGTCACTCTCTCGTTTGGATAATGGTACCCGTAGGCCATGTCCGGATGGGTTCGACTGGAGTGCAGGCTCCAGTAGGAACTGCCAGTGGTATGGGACACTGGAAGAGAGTAATTAAAATACCAGGTGGTACTGATTTTTACTATTGTATAAAAGACATGACTTATCTGATACATGTATGCTATCTAGTTACTGTCCCTGATTTTATCTGCTATCCTGTTACATGTATATTTTTGTTATTATACCTGGTACATATTATACTTTCTGTGGTGACATCCTACTCATGTTCATGTTGCATTGCATATATTATGTTTCCTGTATTCATTCCTGTCTATGCACAACATCGTATTATGGATATCTTGCATACGCACATCTGCATGTTCACTTCTATCACGTCACCACTAGCATGTTCATTACGTCACCATTAGACAACATTATTTCTGATATAAACTGAACACGACTATCAACCTGACCTGATGATAACCGGCTAGGTAGTGATGGTATTAAAAGATAACATGTTTATATATTTCTACCGCTTCGTATATGCGTATTATATGGTATCACTATTATCACATCTTGTATTATATATTTTTATCGTACTTGTATTACTATTGTATTATTACTGCCTCCTTCATTTTACCACTCACTAGGTCGCTTTCTGACGACCCTGGGTTTGCATGCCCAGTTGGAGATCCGAGTTATCATAGCTTCAGAGAGTGCCTTGGAGTCACATGGGAGATTCCTCATCGGGACTATTCATAGGTATTTTAGTGATTTATTTCTGTTATCTTATTTGTCCCTTTTTTTCATATCTATTATGATCGCTAACCTCTTCTGCAGGTATTCTTGTACTTATTTCATGCTGGAACTCAGGTATTGATGGAGATTATTTATTATACTAAGGCTTAGCGTACGTACGTGAGGGTTTTCCGCCCTGCGTATGTACGTCGTCATAACGTCCCCGTACCTGCGGGATCGGGGCGTTACAGAAAGCGAAGAAGACAGCAAGCCGGTCGACGAGGGAGAAGATTAGGAAATAAATAATAGACAGGAAAACGAGGAGAATTGAAGATGACAAATCTGCTTATGATAGTGATAACGATGAGAATTAAGATTTTCTGCTCTTCTAATTTCACCTTATTTTTGTCTTCTTTTAAGAGCTTTTAATGCTCTTTTTTTGTAAGGCCTCTATCTGACTATATTATGTTATAAATAAAATTTATTTCTATCTAAAAAATGATCTTTCATATTTTTAAAATACATGTAAAGTATGTTTCTTTCATGCATCGCAGTAATCATAAGACTTCTGAGTGATTTTCTTAATACTGCTACAATGGTCGCGGACCTAATATGTTGCACACAAATATTGTTATCATACGATAAGAAATATAATAATTTACTAAAGAAAAATGTAAGTCTTTTATTAAGAAGTTAATTATGGTCGCATTCTGTAAATCTTAATATATAGTTATTATTTTTGCATCTAAACTGCGACCATGGTCACAGTACTCATATAATAATTACCCTCAACTAATAGAACTGTGAATCTAAATATATAGTTATTATTTTTGCATCTCAATTGCGACCATGGTCGCAGTACTAAGATAATAATTACTCTCAACTAATAGAACTGCGATTATAGTCGCACTATATAATTAACTATATTTATACATGAAACTTCGACATGGTCGCAGTCCTGATAAAAATAGTTTGATCGCTATGCATTCAATCAAGTTAAAAACATCAACCATGGTCGATGTCCAAAGTTAACTATATAAACAGATGATACAACGATCATGATCGCAATCCTCTCAAATCAGTATATTTCACTGTATATCACAAATTAAAAAACTGCGACTATGACCACAGTGTGTAACACAAATATAAAGTTTTTCTCATGCGTGAACAAGAGACAAATAGTCATAGTGAAGAACAAATATATAAAATCATAAGTAAACTACGACTATAGTCGCAGTCCTTATTCACTGTTACTACATTTAACTTAGCAAAAAAATTATCCATAACATGTTGTCGTTAAGCTCTGTGACCATAGTCGTAGTCATTATTCACATGAAATATCTAAAAATAATTTTGATCGTTTATATGTGACATGCAAATAAGTAAACTGCGACTATGTTCGCAATCAGTAAAATCCTTACAGTTTATACCATAAAATTCTTTAAAAAATTACTTTGTTTATATATAAATTAAGCACAAAAAATTGACATGTTTATGAGTTTCACATGATACAATCCTACATATAATTGTAAACTGCGTCAAAGGTCACTTTTAAAACTATTGAGAAATTATTTTATTGACCACTAAGAGCTTAGACGAGGAATAAGATTTTCTGTTCTTCTCTTTGTTGCACATGATACAATCCTATATATAGACTGCGACAAAAGTCGCTTTTAAAACTATTGAGAAATTATTTTATTGATCACTAAGAGGTTAGTTGCATTCCTGAAATTCTTAATATCCGCCTATAAAAAAATTAATAAAGAAGTATTCAAAATTATTTCGTGATTTGATGAAGTTGCACTTTAATAAACCTGATTCATATTCAGTTGGTCGCAGTTATAAAGATAACTGTGACAATATTGATTAAGGTCAGAAATATAAAAATAATAATAAGCTATACATATTCACTATCTTTTACTGCAGGGGCATTTAGTAATTTTAGCTCTTCAATAGGCGGGCCGTCCTTATTATTGTGGCTAATAATTTGCCACGTCACCACAAGCTGAGAGGGACTCTCAACTGTCGACTGATATACATATTTCTGATATATATATAGTAATGATCCGGCAAAAAAGCTAGCTTACGTGAGAAGATGAGAAAGGGTCATAGAACCGTCAAATTAGTTTCTGAGTGATTGAGATTAGATTTGGAAGAAATAAAACTAAAACCCAAAAACTAAATTAATCAACCCAAAACTAACTTAACCAACCCAAAAACTAATCTTAGCCACCTAAAAGATAATCCTACAGCTCATGTGCTTCTTTTTCATCTTCTCACTTAAGATAACTTTCTCACCGGATCGCCACTATATATATATAGAGAGAAGGGGATATCTCAGCCGCCAGCTGAGAGACTCTCAGCCACAGATCCTGGTCGCAATGCTACCATGGTTGCAGTGTTTTTATGAGGATTGCTACCATAGTCACAATCTTTTTGTAAGAACTGCTACCATGGCACAATATTTTTGTGAGAACTGCAACTACGATCGCAGTGTTTTATGAGGACTACGATCAGGTCGTAGTGCCAACTGAGAGAGTTCTCTCAGCTGGCAGTGACGTGGCCGAATCTCAGCCAAGGATCAGGGGCTGAGATAAGATCTGCAATAACTTTGCAAAAAAAAAACCCCTTGGTTTTGAAAATGAACACGTGTATCCACATTCAACAGCCTTTTATCTCTCTCTTATAAGAACGATCTCCTCCCTCGATCTCTTCCAGCGCCCACCTTAACCCGCGCCTAGCAACTCTCTCTCTCTCAGCATCTCTCCTCGCTTCATCTCTCACGAAATCCAACCTAAAGCTGCCCCCACCACCCCAGCGCCGCTACCTCCCGCGCCGCCACTCTATCTACCACCTCACCCCAAAGTTGTTAATTGATGAGTGAGTTTGTTGTTGTGATTTAATTTTGTATGTTAAATATTACAGTCAACTAATTCTTTAATCTTTTTATAACATGAGAAGAAAGTCTACCAAGATCGAGGAGGAAGGTTCTATAAAGGAGGATGATCTTAGTAAATGGGAAAACTTTGAGTTCTACTTTATTACAACCTTTAACTATAAAATTCATTGAGGATGCATGTTTGCAACTCAAGTTGCTTTGTCATTGTTAAAAGTGTGCGTAAGCAGAATTTCTTCTTTGGGATTGTAATTGATGATGAATTGTAATTTGTATTGGTTGCAGATTGGAGCTCGGTGGTCGTCTTCTCCCTCTCTTACATTCTCCCTCGTCATCAATAGAAAATGAATAACAACAAGGATGAGATCGGAGGTCGCAGTGGTCAACTTCTCCCTCTCTCACCTTCTCCCTCGTCATCAATAGATTACAAACAACAACGAGGATAAGATCGAAGGTTTGATATCATAGCCCTCATCCTCAGATCGAAGGTCATCGCCAGCCTCTCTGTCATCTTCTCTCTCCTAGCAGTCCCAATCTAACCTCAGCATCGGCCCTAGTCGCAATGATCGTCTTCTCCCTTTCTCAAGTTCTTCGTCATCAACAGAAACGAATAAACAATGAGAACGAGATTGGAGGTCGTCACCGACCTCTCTATCGTCTTCTATCTTCTCGCAGTCCTGATCCAACCTCAGCACCGACCTAGTCGTAATGCATTACGACCAGAGGCGTAATGGACTCATCAAGGCGGTGACGACATCGCTGGGGCGGAGGCGTCAAGGTGGTGACTACATCGATGGGGTGGAGGTGACATCGATGGGGCGAGGGTGAACTCAATGGGGCGACGGCGATATCGACGGGGCAGAGGCGAGCTCGTCAAGGCAGCGGTGACGTCGATGGGGCAGTGACGAGCTCGTCAGGGAGGCGGCGAGGTCCATTAGGAGGTAGCGAGCTCGTCAAGGCGGCAACGATGATGAGAGGGCAGCAATAAGATTTAGGGGAGAGGCTAAGATCGAGGGGAATCGAGAGAGACAGAAAGAGAGAGAGGAGAGAAACTGAGCTGGGGAAGAGAGAGGAGTTTATTTAGGGAAAAAGGATTTTTTTGGTAAAATATTACTATTCTCATCCCAGTCCCAATCTGGGGCTGAAATTCGCCACGTCATCACCAGCTGAGAGAGTCTCAGTACTGCGACCATAGTCGCAGTACGAATTTCATACTAAATTCGTCTCAAGTACTGCGATCTCAGATGCAGTCAAAATCAAGGAAATAAAATAACTGCGGCCTTTGTCGCAGTACACTTATAACGTAATGAAATGGACTGCGACTTTGGTCGCAGTCTACTGAAATTTTAGCAGAGAAACTATAACTTTGACTGCTGACATAAAATTAAAAATAAATATATAAAAAATATTAAAGATTCTATGGTCACTAACTATTAAAAAACATCATTATCTTCTTCAACATCATTAAGATCAATTTCAATCAGGGCTCTGCTAATATTTTGGAGCTCCCATCTTACTGCCAGTGGGGTTTTGTCCTCCAAACCATTCCTTGGCTCAAAAATAGCAGCATTTCACATAGCCAATCTACAACATGTATTAGTATATTAGTTTATATGAACAATGTCAATATATAAGTAATTTTCAACAATGTTTACTAACTATAAAATTCATACTTACAATAATATGCACGGAACATCCTTACAATATAATTCATACTTACAATAAGTTGATGTATAAATAAGGTCGCAGTATATATTAAAACAATTTTTTTAGTTATTATAGACATCCTAAAGTATGCAATTACAGTCGCTGTTTTAATAAATTATGTCTCAGTATCTATATACATGCAGTCCGTAATTACCTTGCATGTGTGACCTTTTGCGCAGTCCTTTAATATATTAAGGACTTCGACAGAGGTC
The DNA here is from genome assembly GCA_038442645.1 of Agave tequilana. Taxonomy (NCBI): domain Eukaryota; kingdom Viridiplantae; phylum Streptophyta; class Magnoliopsida; order Asparagales; family Asparagaceae; genus Agave; species Agave tequilana. Next base: position 67,611 of record JAVJIF010012975.1, on the reverse strand, counting down.
ACAGTATTACAAGATATCACATCCTTTTGCAAAAAACTTGGACATCCTGAAAGCATCAACGACGGTCGCAGTTTTTTATTCAATAGTTACAACTATCTTTACAACTGCGATCTTAATCGCAGTTTTATTTATTATAGTTCAGATGTGTGATTTTCAATTATTTCTTTTAATTTAGTTCAACAAATTTTTTTGGATCTGAATTTACATGGAGAAATATCTGGGAGCTTAGTTATTCTTTTAGGACAACAAGTTTTCGCAGACGATGAAGCATACAACTTGTACAATATTTATGCAAGGAATAGAGGTTTTGACGTGAGAAGAAAAGGAATAGATACGTCACGTAGGCCTCCTCATGAAGTTATTTATAGAAAATTTTGTTGCAACAAGGAGGGTGTGAAGAAGTTGTGTGACAAAAAGACAAGATGGGCTTACAGTCAACCGTCGATTCAACAATATAGTTGAGTATCCTGATGAGATGCATGTACGTCTTCGTTTACTAACGTACCAAAGATTTTGGGTTGTCATCAAGTTTGTTAATTCTCATTCACATGATTTATCAAGCCTGGATAAGGTCCATCACTTTTACTCTCACCAGACATATCGATCAAATATTAGCAGAAGAATTATGACGACACATCAATCAAAGATTAGCAGAATTATTACATTAAATTTTTGAATTATGTTACTAGTTTAATATGTTGACAATGGTGGCGTATTCGTACAGAATGATACAGTTAAGTGAAAATAGACTGTGGTCGCTGTATGCATATTTCTTGAGTTAATGGAACTTTTATTATTCTTTTAGACTGCGACTTCGGTCGCAATCATAAGTTTTACCAAAAACTGTAGTTTCAGAACTGTGACGATGGAGTACCAAATGTTATACATCGGCCGTCGTTATAGTATGAACTGTTGATGGAGTACCAAATGCTATACTTTCATTGTACTTACATACATATACAGCGCAATCAACACTGAAATTGTACAGAGAAAAAATATATAAGATTAAATTTTTACGATAAATTAGCAAGAAAATATCTTATGTAAACGTCATAAAAAATATATACATGTTTGTCTGTTGGGGCATCTTGCATATTTTATATAGGTTTTTTTCAATCTTTTATTGAAATCAATTTTAAAAATCTGTAACAATCTTTCTTTCTGCATTGTCAATAGAAAAAAATTAATATTAATACAATTAAATGCAAATATTCAGTAATTGCGAGATTAAATTTAACTCACCATTGTTCTGGCATATATTTGATACAGCCTTAATATATTACTTGATTTATCCACTGGAGCCAAAGAGTTATAAAAAATTCACTCTTATGTATGGCAATCCAATACCAACAAGGTCCAGTTAAATCCAGCTTTCTTGGCATTGTGCTTGAGATTGATCAGGAAGAACATGTAATTAACATCTCTTGTCCAGCTTCTCAACAACTTTTTGATGAAAAAATCTTCCAGATCTCTATTTTTAGATACAACACCGTGTTGTCAAAATCAAAACAATTCAAACATTTAAAGATTTGTAATAAAATACAAAAAAATATCAAATACTATATGAAAATCAAAAATGAGACCAAGGTCGCAGTCCTCTTTTCTCACAATATTATTTGGACCGCGAACGTGGTCGCAGTCGCCTATTAAGCCTGAAAATGATGCTTACTAATCTTGACTGCAATTTGGATCGCAGTTACTAATTAATCCTAAAAATTGAAGCTGACTAATGATGAATGCGACCTTGATCGCAGCCAAAATATTCAGAAATAATAACAACACAACGGCCTTGGTCGCACTCAATTTTCTTGACTGAATAAAATAAACTACGACCTGGGTGGCACTAAAAATATACTTCGTTAAAGATTTACTGCGATCAAGGTCGCAGTCAACTCAATAGACCTTATCAATAGTAAATGCATCCAGTAGATTTTTAACCATTAAAATTATATATAAGTGAAGTTTGAATTAAATATTAAGGAAAAAATAAATGTTTACTCAACCTTCACTTCAAAATAATATACTTTTTAATCCACCTTTTTTCTCTAGATGCTTCATGTAGTAATAAATGATATTAACATCTAAATCTCTACCGAACATCATGTAGCACCCCGCTTCCGGGATAGATTCCCAGATAGGACTCCCGACTTTTATGACCGTATTATTGCAATTTTCTTCCAGTATTTATTTTTAAGTTGTGATTTCTTATGTTTTTGGTATCAGATTTGGATTCTCAGTCTTAAAGTCAGCCCAGACCCGAACTGGGACCCGATACCGGCATACCACCCGATTTGACCTTTCTGGTAGTCCGATTTGACCGATTTCAGTTTCAGACACTGTTTTCTAATATTTTAGATTTTTCATAATTTTCTAAAAATTTTAGAATTATTTTGTAAAATCTCCAAAACTAGTGTCGGTCAACATCGTTGACTGATTCCCGAAATTTTAGTTTTCAAACGGAATTGAATTTTCAAAAATGACTTTCACAATACTTCTTAGAATTTATTTTCTATCTAAATACATTTTTTAGATTTTTCTAAATTTATCAAAATTTAACCGATTCTGCTGTCAGCCAGTATCGCCGAAAGATTTCAGGATTTTTAATTTAAAAACGACATTGAATTTCTTGAATCCGATTTCTCCGAATATCTTAAAATAATATTTGCTATTTTTGAGAATTTTTCGGAACGATTCTAAAACACTCAAATTTTTTCCATATTAAAATAATAATATTATTTACCGTTCTTACTTTTTTCCTTTTCCACTCATCTACTTTATACTCCCAGGATATATTAATAATTATATTATTTTATAATATATTTATTTATAAATTTTTCTTTTTTTTCCTTTTTCTTAGTTTTCCTTTTTCCCTTTTCTTCTTTTCTTTCTTTTTCTTCTTTTCTCTTTCTCCACCATGCCTTGCCTTGCGACCCACTCCCTGCAGCCTGGCTGTTGCAAATAGCAGCAGCAACAGCATTATGGCTTGCTCCCCTCCATCCCTCACCCATACTCTCCCTCCCTTCTCCTCCTTTTTAAACATCTTTCTTTCTTTCCCTTCTCATTTCCATATTCTCCATTTCACCATTTCCCACTAACACTACCACCCAACTCATCACCGCCGCCTACACCATCACCGCCGCCGCCGCCAGCCGGCCCTAGGCCGGCCAACCACCTCCCCCACACCGCCTCTCCACTCCTCCACCTCCTTTTCATCCAACCACTTCTCCTCTACCTTCAATTTTAACAAAACCCATCTCTTCATCACCCTCTTCACCTTCAAAATTCTCCATCAATACTTCACCTCCTCCACTTCCACCATCACTCTATCATCTCCTCCTCCTCCTCCAACTCTCCAACACCACCAATCACCACCAACCACCACCTTCAACCACCACCCATAATCTCCTCCAACAACACAAACAACAACTCCAACAACAACCAAACCCAAACACCAATCTCCCATCCTCTCCCCGGGCCCTAGGCCGCGCGCGCTCCTCGGCGGCGGCGCCGCCGTCGCCACGCCACCGGCGGTGGGCACCCCCCACTCCATTTTCTTTCTTTCTTCTTTCTTTCTTTCTTTTATTCTTTCCTAATATACCACTTTTTCTCACATCCCTAAAATATCCTCCACCTTATTCCTAAATTACTTGCCCTATGTTTATAACCATACTCCTCCCTTTTAATTCCTATTCCTTTTCTTAAAATACCATATTTTCTCTCTCTCTCCTCTCTCTACTTCCTACAACTTTCTCTCTCCTCTCTCTCCTCTCTCATTCCCTCTCTAATATTTATTTATAATATATATATTAATATATACATGGGTTAGTAGCTTGCTTGGTCGTGTTTGCGGATTTTTCCTGATTTTCTCGGTATTTCATCCGGTGCTAGGCGAGTACATCTCTTACTCTATTACCATCATTTCTTGACTAATAATTATTATCTCGCTTTTAATATATGATGTCTCTTTATGCAAGTTAGTGTATATATGTGTGTGTGTGTGTGTGTATGTGTGTGTATAAATGATTATCATGCTTTATAAATAGCTCTCGGCCATTATTATACTTTTTCGAACCTGTATTATACCAGGTATGTCTAAATCTGCTCCCACTTTACTCTGCTTTGCATAGCTAATTTAAAAGATAAATTTATCACTATTATAATAATGATTGTGAAGAGTTTGAATTGTTTATACCGATTTCTCCTGTACCTTGTTATGTGACCGGTTGATTCCTGATATTTGTTATTGTGACTCTCACCGACATATTAGTTACCTGACCCTAACATGTATACACCTGTTATTTGTCATGTTTAACACTTGATATCTGATATCGTTACTTGTCATGCTTATCACTTGATATCGGATACCGGTACTTGCCATGCTTATCACTTGATATCGATACTAGTACTTGCCATGCTATACTTATTACTTGATATCTGACACCGATACTTGCCATGCTATACTTATCGCCTGCTACCTGACACTTGATATAATAACATTTGACACTTGACATGCTATCACCCGGTACTGGTACACTTGACCTGATATTGTGGCACCTGTATTATTTTACATATTCATGACTATTACTTTTACGGGGACTTGGCATGATTATTATATTGTTACCAGATATTTGGACTCCTGAACTCCTGTGCTCCTGAACTCCTGTACTCCTGAACCCCCGAAAAAGGGTGACTCCTGATATTATACTCCTGTTAATTCCCGTAATTGGATAATTATGGTTATACTGTATGCACTTGTAGATATTATCTTTGGGCAATTCATGTATGTATAATAAAAATACTCAACTTACACTGGGATGGGGGAAACTGATGAAAATCGGTATGATGTCATATTTATAATGGTGATATTTCTGAAGTGTCATGTGGGGCGCGTAATGATAAGTCCCCGGAAGCAGTAGCCTGAATCTGAAGTGTCGTGTGGGGCGCGTAATGATAAGTCCTCAGAAGCAGTAGCCTATATTCCTAAGCTAGTCCCGAACAAAGAGGGAACCCACTATAAATATGAGCCATCAGATTTATCAGTTTCCAAATAATAACTCACCTTATTCATAAGCGGATGTATGTGTGCTGGTAGCACATACAAAAGTATATAAATCAGATGAATAACATAAAATAACCAAACAGTAATAAGGTTAGTAACATGTGATATTTAGTCTCTCCTTTGTTCGGGTCCTGGTACTCACATATCAGACCCGGGTAAGTTCTACAGAGTGCGAACTCTAGTATGGACTATCGGTGATGTGAGGCGCTGGTAGGGAGGCGATTGAAAAATTAAATGGTACTGATTATTATTATTGTATAACTTAAAATGCAACACCTTTATATTCTCCATTTATAATATTATGCCCTGAGTTGACACCCTGCCTTATGACATATGATTTATGTGGCACAATGATTACTATTGACACACTATAGTTCTGTTACTCTTAGGACAACTCAAGTTGTATAAACTCAGACGATGGCGACATGAGATATGTGGTATATAGATGAGGGTTTTCTTGTTTCGATTATCCCCTTGACGTATCAGTCCCGTGAACCCATAATCTGAGCTTATACAACTAGTTTTATCCATACTTGTATTTATTGCATGTTTAACATATTTACCGCATGTTTATATGTACCTATGCTCTTCATACTGCCTCCTATGCATGTTTTCAGTTTCAGATTCATTGATATACATGATTTACTGTCGTTCCTTTAATTTTCCTTATGTTATTTGTTATTACTTGTACCTACATACTTGGACCATGTCACTTGATCATGTACACGTGCACCTGTTATGCCGCCATCTGGCTTTACTATATGTACTCGCGGGTTGCATCTAACAATCCTGGATTCTCATATCCAGATCCTGGAGTCTGGACCATGTTGATCTTGCTGTAGCTGATCAGAGTGCGCAACGGTCTTCTTCTTCTTCTTCATCATCTTCACTAGGAGGGCCAATAATAATTTTTTTCATCATTTGAAATGTTGGTCATAATTAGTAAAAAGCTGAAAATCATGTTAAACAAACATCAATATAAAATTAACCTGTTAGTTCTGCTACTTATATCGCAGCAAAATGAAACTTGTATAAGAAGAACTATCAAACAAACTGCGACCATGGTCACGATCTTAACTTTTAACTTTAATACAATATATCAATACTGTGACTATAGTCGCAGTACGAATTTCATACTAAATTCGTCTCGTCTTAGGTACTGCGATCTCAGACGCAGTCAAAATCAAGGAAATAAAAGAACTGCGACCTTTGTCGCAGTACACTTATAACGTAATGAAAGAGACTGCGACTTTGGTCACAGTCTACCGAAATTTTAGTAGAGGAACTGCGACTTTGACCGCTGACATAAAAATAAAAATAAATATATAAAAAACTATTAAAGGTATCATGGTCGCTAACTATTAAAAACTAACATTATCTTCTTCAACATCATTAAGATCAATTTCAATCAGGGCTCTGCTAATATTTTGGAGCTCTCATCTTACTGTCAGTGGGGGTTTTATCCTCCAAACCATTCATCGGTTCAAAAATAGCAGCCCTTTCATATAGCCAATACTGAAACATGCATTAGTATATTAGTTTATATGAACAGTGTCAATATATAAGTAATTTTCAACAATGTTTACCAACTATATAATTCTTACAATAATTTGCACAGAGCATCCTTGCAGCTCAATTGTGATGTGCCTAAAGATGTTCATTGACTCAATCAGGAATTGTCAAACAGCTTTAACCCAGCATATGGTCTTCATCAGCTGAATATTGACAATTTTCTCCACTATTAACACGGCACCGTGCATTTACTGTCAGAAAAGAATAGAGTGGCTAACATATACAGGATGATTAGTGTTGTGAAGTCTTGAACTGCAAGTCTTTGTCTGTTTCTTATAATTTCATTTAAAGTCACTTGCTGCTCAAGTGTTCATCCTTTATTACATCTAATTCAGTCCTCCTTCTTTTCATCACCAGAAGATCATTCAAAACTTCTTCAATGGACACTTTTGTGATCTTCTTAATATTTGAAAAATAGTGTTTTATCACCCCCTATCCTTCAATGTACAAGTTTTATTCAAAATGAAATCTGACCTATTGACAGGTAGACCAAACGTTAGGGTAACATCCTCTACTGTTAACTCAATTAGTTTGCCCCCAATAAGAAAGGTCCTTGACTCCATAACATACCGGTTTACAATTTTCAGTACACTTATGTTTGAGTTCATGCCTTTATCAGCACCAAACTCCACGTTGTAGAAGGCTATGAAAATTGCACCAAACAGGGTCTCCTTCATTGCATTCATAAAATCTAACTGAATGTGCTTTTGTATTTTCTGATGAATTCCCACATAGGCTTTAGGCTCGCTCTCATAGGACAAACCTTCAGTTCTTTCTTACCTATAGGCGCAGAAACATTAACAGCATAAGTACAAAATTAAAAGAAAGAAACACGGTGACAGTTCTTTTAAATAAATTTGAAAAATAAAAACGACTGCGACCTGGGTCGCAACAGTAAATAATAATTTATGATACACTGCGGCCAAGGTCGCACTGTTAAATAACAGCGACAGATGTCGTATTTTTCTTATTAACCCAATTAATTAATTAATGAGGACCTTGGTTAATGGTTCACAGCACTGTGTCTTATTTCATCATAATGCGACCAGGATCGTAGTATCCATTGAGCTAACTTAGTCAAGCAGACCGCTCAGTAGGCCCCAAAAAAAGAGAAAAGGGACAGCAAGACTGTGACATCGGTCACAGTGTTTTAAAAAAAAGTAATCTTAAAAACAAAATGGGCTTTAATAAATTTTTTAAAAATATATTTTATTCACAGACTATGACCTAGGTCACAGTAACATATTAAGTTAAAATAAAAAACTGCGACCCAAATCGGCCAAGTGGAATAAAAAAATACTATAACCTTGGTGACCTTGGTCGCAGTTTTAAAAAAATTTAAAAATTAAAAAAATCTCTAATAAGATTGTTAATTCCTATTTTTTCCCTCTTAAACTATGACTTTGATCAGAGTTTTAGGGTAGAAAATTAAAAAATGTTGTTTCAAATCGCATAAATAAATTTAATTTTGATTCTTACTTCTTTAAAACAAAAATGTTGACTTTTTTTACTCTTAATTGCACCCATGGTCGTAAGCTTTTAAAATTAAAAATTTTAAAAAGTATTTTTAAAAAAACAAATTTCTTGAAAAAATTAAGAAAAATTAAAATTTTGCCGGAAAATTTTAATATTATTTTCTTCTTTGGAATAAAATTCAAAACTGAATTAAAAAAAAATCAGTGTAAGAGTTACTTTCGAATCGAAGTTAAATTAAAACATGAAAATTTTTTTAAAAAACAAAAAAAAATTTAAATCTCAACTGAAAAAAATCAAATTATGAAGAGCTACAGAACCCAAAAAAAATTAGCCTCTTTAGGTTTCCCTTTACCTTTTTTCGCGGATGATTTCTTCAGCGCCATCTCGATCAAATCTTTGTTTTAAAAAAACAAATTTTTGAACGCAAATGTTTGAAAAGTTTAAGAATAAAAAAACACAAAATCTTTTCGAATTGATGAACCAAAAAATTCAGATCTGTAACTTTTTTTTGAAGGAGCAGTTTTACAGACACTAAAAAGTAATAAGGGAGTGTATTTTAGTCAAAGCAATTGTTAAAGTCACTGATGGCTTATTCGAGCAGTATTTTTTGGTTTTTGCCCGTCAAAAATTTTGACAAATACGTGACTATTATGTTGCCACGTCCCGGCGGCTGAGAAGGCTTCAGAAACCCCATATATATATATATATATATATATATATATATATATATATATATATATATATATATATATATATATATATATATATATATATATATATATATATGTATATGGGGTTACTGTACCTCAGCCGGCAGGCTGAGAGAGTTCTCTCAGCCGGAGGACGTGGCAACATCCGCACCCCATATCTGTCATAAATTTTGGCGGACAAAAACCTGAAAAATCCCGCCCAATTTAATGTCAGTCACCTCAACATTTTATTTTCCGAAAATACCCTCCCTCACAACCTTTTACCTTATGTTAAAAATTTGTCTTTCAAAAAAATTTACAGCTCTAAAATTTCAACCGGCGATTCTGATTCAATTAGTTATTTTCTTTAAAAAATTTCGTCCCTTTTTTAAAAAATATATTTGTAACTGATGGCGCCTAAGAAATCATCCGTCGAAAAAGGTACTATAAAAATGATATTTTCCAAAATTTTTAGGGTTTGTGTAATTTAATAGTTTTTATTATTTACTTCTATTTTTACTATGTCGTAGTATTTTCGAAAAAAATTGATTTGAATACACTTATTGACCTCGGTTCACAATTGATAAAATTATAGTTTAAGATTTGTGCGACTTTGGGATTTTTTTTTTTTGGACCTTTCCTTCTAGACGAATGTGACATGGGGTCGCAGTTGTTTGAATATGAGTTGTAGTCTCTTGCGACCAAGGTCGCAGTGTATTTAACATAATTTGTTTTATCAAACTTGGGTCGCACTTGTTTCTGATTGTACTATAGTTTTATGCGACCTTAGTCGCAGTGTCGACCAGGGTCACAGTTGTTCTGATTTCACTGTAGTCTTATGCGACCTTGGTCGCAGTGCTGTATTGGGTCGCAGTTATTTAATATTGCACTGTAGTCTTGTGCGACCTTGGTCGCAGTGTGGTATTGGGTCGCAGTTGTTTCTGATTGCACTGTAGTCTTATGCAACCTTGGTCGCAGTGTCGACCCCGGGTCGCAGTTATTCTAAATGCACTGAAGTCTTATGCGACCTTGGTCGCAGTGCAGTCACCGTAGTCTTTTGCAACTTTGGTCGCAGCTGTTTTTTATGGCACCGTAGTCTTTTGCGACTTTGGTCGCAGTGTCGACCCTGGTCGCAGTTGTTTCTGTTTGCACTGTAGTCTTATGCGACCTTGGTCGCAGTGTCGTCTCTGGTCCAAGTTGTTTTTGTTTGCAATGCATGACTGCGACCGAGGTCGCAGTTTATTAAAAAACAAATATGCTTTTTATTTATGTCCAGGCATTTATGTCCAGGCATGTGAAAATGATACAAAACGCTCTCTTATATAATAAGATTGAGTGTTACAATACAGGAGTGCAAAGAAGCCCCTCTCTCTCAGGGGCTGCACTCACTCCTTAAAGATGCATATGATTCCAAGTACAGGATGTTTGGAAGGGCGCCAAACCAGGATTGGACACTGTGGCGACGATCGGAGCCGATTGCACTGTGATGCACGACTAAACATCGAAAGAGCCCTTGTTGACTAAGAGCAATGATGTTCTTGAGGTCTGGTGGCAGCAGAATCCTCCGATTCCACCTGACCCTCCAAAGTGGCGGGATACGATCCTTCGTTGATGAACATCTCTTCCACAGAAGGTTATCCAGTGAGCATGGAGTTTCCTCGATGTCACTTCTGGGGTAAGAGAGGAGGTTTTGAGACCTCACAGGGTATGCTACCCACCACTATATCCACCACATCCCCCTCCGCCATACCCACTCTGACCATGCCAGCAAGCTTGACTGGTGCATCAAGTCCGAGGAGATCTTAGTGAGGGTTAAGTCCTCGTCAGGGATCATGACTTCTTCCCTTGTGGACGACGAGAACCATGACTTCTTCCCTTGTGGACGATGAGGTCTATGACTTCTTCCCTTGTGGACGAACATCGATCAAGTTCGCCGGGCAAAATATTCTCCCAGGGGCCCAGCGAACCTGAAAAAGGACAATCAAGCTTACCTGCAAGAATCATACAAAGTTAGAGACTCTGAAGAAGGCGGAAATTCTCAGAGCAATTGCTCTCAAAAGAAAACAGTCTAAGTATGGGCTGTTAAAGGGAGAGGGTGAGCCTATTTATAGGCAGCCCATAATAACCATAATTAATGGTTCATTAATCAGAACCGTCGGCCTTAATGACCGCACGACTAAAGAAGTCCAATGAAAGGCTGACGCGTGGATTAGCCATGCGACCCTGAGATCAATTCGCGTATATCAAATCTTATAAAAATTACTATATTAATTACACTGAATTAAATGAAGTAATTAATATTCTTTCTACCGTGATAAAACAACAGTCTAGAAAAAAGAGATGCACTAATGTTAATCACGAGAAAGGAAAGATGTGCACCATACGTAATCTAAATATATAGGCAAACAATTCTATAACAAGTTAATTTGTACTTCGGATTCTCCCGCAATAAATCTTCAATTAAATATTTATTTTTTTACCACTTCTTACCATACTCAACCATCACCTGTAACAATTATTATTACTATTCATGTTCTTCCACAATATTCACCTTTATATAATGCTTGTTACTAATATATTATCTCATACCTAAAAACTATATTTTTGCTCTTCCTTTTCAATTTGATTTCAAAAAACTTCTAAAAAAAAAATTCATTCTTGAATAATGTCTTCCCCATCTTCTTCCTCTGAACACTTGGATTTCAACTTCAATCGTTCCCCACCGGTCCTTTGTCTTCAGGATATTCTAGTGAATCTGATACCAGTCTGGACTTAACTCCTTTTGACTATCTCACTACATCAAATAATGTATTAACTGATCCTCCTATTCATGATGATAATAAAGTTTTCATGTGGGTTAGTGAATAAGACATTATTCCTCTGCCACTTGACGGAGACATGCTTGATGAAAGCATGTCCTCTGATGCTGTAGGCTCGCTTCCTAGCAACGGGTCAGACGAAGAGCTTGATAGAGACGATCCATTCTGGGAGTTCATTGGTGAAACAAAAAAACCTCAAAAAAACAGGAAGATGATGAGGAAATAAGTGATGAAGAGGAAGAGCAGAAGAATGAAGACGATACATCTGCTTATGATGGTGATAATGACGAGGATTAGAATTTCCTGATCTTCTGATATTCAATTATATTTTGTCTTCTTTTAAAAGCTTTTAATTCTATTTTTTTGTAAGGTCTCTTTCTCACTATATTAACTTATAAGCTCTTTTAATTACATATCTAAGCTGCGACTGCTGCTCTTATACACTGCGACCATAGTCGCAGTCCTACTACGGATGCAATAATTAAAAATAATTCATACGTTATAGGCGGCTAAGACAAAAAGATACGGTGAACTGCGACTATAGAATCAGTCCTTATTCAGACAACAATCAAAAATAAAGAACAAAAAAGTTTATAAAATAATATGTAAACTGTGATTATACTATCGCTCTCGTTAAATACTGCGACCATAGTCGCGGTACTGTGATCATAGTCGCAGTCCATGATCGCATAATATATGTAAAAACCAATTTAATTGTTCATAGGAGGATCGGACAAACATTCAGAAATTATACGAAGGACAGTATTTGATGACTAACGGTTGACAATTTATGGTCGCAGTTAATTAATCATTTATCAGTTCCCAATGCGACTATGGTCGCAATAATGTACTGTTTTGGAGTTCAAAGTAATTTAAAGTTATAGTGTATTAACTTTTAAACTGTTTTGGATAACTGAACAGTCACCTAGGAAGTATACAATTTTTGAGAAAAGGTAGAAAATAAGTTTGGGAGATATTCACGTGGTTTGAGAGCTTAAACCTTTTGGAATTCCGGGATTACAAATATATAAAGGGTCATCAGCAAAGGATTATAAACATACTCAATTGTTTTTGCTGAAACTAGTTACTCTCACTGTTCGGAAATAGATTCAAAAATATCATCTCCACCGTCTTCACCGGAAAGAAGCCAATCATCTAATTATGATTGGATGTATAGTTCTGAAGCGATGCCTCGCTACGGGTCAGAGGATGAGCTTGATACAGACGACCCGTTCTGGGAGTTCATTGATGAACCAAAATACTTAAATGAAGAGGAAGAAAGCGAAGAGGAGATTGTCGCTGAAGAGGTGGAAGGGACGGAAAGCGATACGGAAGACGAAAGCGGTCATACTCTTGACGACGAATCTGATTACGATGGTGATGACGAGGATTAGAAGTTTAAAAATTGTATTTTGTTTTTTTAAATATATATGAATCTGTTTTCTAAGGTTAATTTTAAAATGAAGGATATATATGACTTTTTTTTAAATTAAAGCAGTCATACTTTTTTTTTAAATATATATGACTTTGATCGCAGTTGTTAGACGAGTCTTAATAAAATACACTGCGATCTTGGTCGCAGTTGCTGGTCTTTAGTATTAATCAACAACACTGCGACCTTGGTCGCTATGCGTGTCAATAAAAAGGAAACACCATCCTAACGTACTGCGACCTAAGTCGCAGTAATTGTACTGCGACCCTATATTGCAGATGCTGGCACTCTTTATCAATAACAACATATGCGTGTTAATATAAAGGAAACACCTACCTAACGTACTGCGACATAAGTCGCTGTCATTGTACTGCAACCCTAGATTGCAGATACTGGCTCTCTTTATCAATAACAACATTGCGACCTTGGTCGTAATTAACCATGTACACTGCGACCAAAGTCTCTGTCTACATTATATACACAAAAAAAATAACCTATATAGGAGAAACTAGATCTGACAAAGAGAGGTAAGGAAATAGGGGGGAAAAAATAATTTATAATCAATAACCTAAATCATATAAAGAGCGGCAAAAAGAAAGGGGAAAAAAAAAATAATAAACAAGTCTGACAACGTGCGCTCCAAAAATTGCCTTTTGGGCAAAAAAATAATAAACAATAAGGAAAGTTAAAGAAAAAGTAGCTTTTCATAAGGGGTGTTTGGTAATTTAACTTCTTCTTATAAGCGGACCGCAAGTTACTGAGGTGACAAATTGAGCCACGTCACCGCAGGCTGAGAGAGTACTCTCAGCCCGCGGGCTGATATACATTTCTCTCTCTCTCTCTCTCTCTCTCTCTCTCTATATATATATATATATATATATATATATATATATATATATATATATATATATATATATATATATATATATATATAGAGAGAGAGAGAGCTTAACTCAATACGTTTATACTTTAAACCCCTTGGCCTTGGGGGCTGTTCCTACTTCTAGAGAAGAAACCAAAAACCAAGGATGGGAAAAAAAAAAGGTAAGAGAAAAAGAGTGAAACAGACAATTTCAGTTACCAACGCCTCATGCATGGACCCACCCAATGCTCGTTCACCATCAAAATCCAAAAATAGAATTAATATATGCACGACATCCTTACAGTCCTAATATGCATGGGAGATACTTTGCATCCTCCAAAAAGGGAAAGGAATAAAATTGTTAAGTATTTAAACTAACCGTTTGGTCCTCCATGTATAAAAGGAACAGCTCCTTCTTCCTCCTCTGCCAAGAAACTTCAAGCTAGAAGAAAAATTGTGTGCTAGCAACGGTGGCAAGCTCCAACTCCACTGCCATGGCCAGTTCATCAAACTCAACAAAGGCCCATGTCCTCCTCCTCCCTTACCCGAACCAAGGCCACGTCAACCCCATGCTCCAACTTGGCCAGCGCCTGATCTCCAAGGGCCCAATGGCCACCCTCGTCACCACCCACTTCATCCTCAGCTCTATTCAGCCCCAGTTTGGCCCGGTCCAAGCCAAGCCCCTGTCCGACGGCTTCGACCGCGTCGGGTTCACCCCCGCCGTCAGCCTCGAGGCCTACCTCGCCCGCTTCGAAGATGTCGGGTCCAGGACCTTAGCGGATCTCATCAAGGACGAGGCCCGTTCCACCCGACCCTTTACGTGCATTGTGTACGACACGTTCGTGCCGTGGGCGCTTGACGTGGCCAGATGGTTCGACTTGCCTGCGGTCGCGTTCTCGACCCAGTCTTGTGCGGTCAGTGCGGTTTACTATTATCTGAACCAGGGGCTGGCCGAGCTTCCGCGGGTCGGATCCAGTATTTCGGTTGCGGGTTCGGTCCCCTTGGCGATATCGGATTTTCCTTCGTTTGCGTTGGGTGACGGGTCGTGCCCGACTCTTAGCGGGTTGGCGCTGAAGCAATTCAGGCAGAAGAAAAATGATTGGGTCTTGTTTAACTCTTTTGATGAGTTGGAAAGCGAGGTTAGTTTCTTTTTAATTTTTTTTTCCTGCAGTTTCTTGTTTAATTAGGGGGTTATGTAGTTAATTACCTTAGTTCAATTAATCTAGTTATACATGTTACTTTTTGTTTAAATTAATGCCTCTAATTAAATTTATGGAATTAAACATAATAATAGCATACATGCATCATAAATTAAGTCAGATTTTGGACACGTGCGCTATGCGCGGACAACTAACATAGAATCGATGTAAAATAAAATTTATTAAGAGTTTTATATATTTTTTAAAGACTCTTTTTTTTCCTCCCTAATTCTAGAAAATTCTAGTCTTAAATTAGGAAGAAAAAACCTATTTTCTTTTATGGTATAAACGTTATGTTTTCTCTCTCTAATAAATTCTATTTTTTTATTTTAAAATTATTTTTTAAATAGATATCCCCAATAAGTGATGGTCTTTTATTTATTATTTTAAACTTTTTTTTGAGATGAGGATATTACGGTTAAGCTTTTGGATATTGTAACATTTTTTTTATTTCACTCCATTCAACATATGGAGGAGCAGGAGAGAAAAATGATTGGGAGAACTTTTTAGTATGTAATCATGAAAAGAGAGATAAAGTATCTTAAATTCTATATTTAATAAATATTATTTTTTGTTTTAAAATCTCCTTCTTAGACGGTGGGATATAGATGTATGGCTAGATTCTAAGATATGATAAAGATTTGTACATGAATGGATAGAATTTGTTTGGACATGACACAAACATGAGTCACTATTAAAATAGAATTCAAATCAAAAGGATTGTAGTTGTAATAGTACTGCATAAACACGTGCATTTGTTTAAGTAGTAATTGGCACTGGTAACCAGCTATTGTAAGTATCAAAGCTTTAATTTTTTAGGTTTTAGATTTTACTATTAAATTGATTCAGTTGATACAATTTAACTTTTCACCAAGTTTTACGTTGAAATGAAATATACTTATATATATTAACCTAATATTTCTAACAGAAACATAATTCAAAGGTATTCTTGTTTTGCTTTTTCTACAAGTGCCCCATGTCCTTGTAAGCGAGCCACAGCTCTCATTGACTCGTTCAAGTATTGATGTTTCTTTTCATATAAAAAATGAGTGGGTCTCTTTTATACTCTCTCCATACAAAGAAGAGATTTTCAATCAATAATGTTAGTGGCATGTTTTAAATTTATGATTTTCTTTATAATCTCAAGTCACATGGCTTCAATTCTACTCTAAAGAAGTTTTTTTTTTTTCCTTCCCCTTCACAGGCGGAATGAGAAATAAGTTGTCCCAGATCATATACTAACAAGTAACAAATTTGAAAATGTATCTGCCTTAAAAAAAAAAAAAAAAAATGCAGGTGATCGCTTGCCTGAAAGGTCACTGGCGTGCTCGGACCATCGGCCCGGCCGTTCCCCGTTCGGCCATCGAAAAACACTCAGAACGAGAAGAGCACTACACCTACGGCATGAACCGAGAGCAGGCAGCCGACTACGAGAAATGCAAGCAATGGCTCGACTCCCAACCCCCAGCATCCGTCGTCTACATCTCCTTCGGTAGCTTCGCGTCGTTAACGCAAGAACAGTTGAGCGAGCTCGCGAGCGGCCTAATAGCGAGTAACAAGAACTTCCTCTGGGCACTGAGAGCCTCCGAGCGGCAGAAGCTCCCTTGGCCTGTCATCAGTCACCTATGTGATAAAGGGCTAGTAGTGTCGTGGAGCCTGCAGTTGGCCGTGCTGGCCCATGAATCAGTCGGCTGCTTCGTGACTCACTGCGGGTGGAACTCGACACTGGAGGCAATAAGCTTGGGGGTGCCGATGGTGGTGGTGCCGCAGTGGACCGACCAGCCGACGAATGCCAAGTATGTGGAGGATGTTTGGGGGGTGGGGGTTCGCGCGAGGGCCGATAAGAAGGGGGTGATCGTTGGCCGAGAGATCAAGAGGTGCATTAGAGAGGTGATGGATGGAAAGAAGAGTAGAGAGGTGAAGAGGAATGCGAAGAAGTGGAGGGAGTTGGCTGAGAAGGCAGTGAGTGAGGGTGGGAGTTCGGATGAAAATTTGAATGAGTTTGTGGAGTTTCTGAATGCAGAGGAAGTTTGACGAGAATTGAAATGGAGGCGTGAGTGCACAGGCTGAAAAAAAACATACTTGAAGGAGTCTAATAAAGGCGAGAGTTTTTATCAGAGGTTGAATGCAACGCAGAGGGCGATGTGCTTTGTGGTGTTCATTAGTGAGTAGCTTATTTGTTGTTCGCTGGGGACTCGGACAGTGTACTTGGCCTGAAAGAATAAAAAAAAAAAAAGAATCTAGGAAGAATTGAAAACATAATGCACACTTCGCTGCTGAATGAGTTTTTGTCGTGCGCTCGTTTGAACTTTATCCGCTCCAAAATTCTATAGATTTTGGCCTTCACAGAGCTTGTGCAATGAAGTTTAACTTTCTAGTCAACGGCTCAATATGGAAAAACTAGACTTTTCTGTGGCAGAAAGAAAAGAACTAGGTAATTAAAGAAAAGAAAGTTAATAAATCTAGTTGAATTGAGCTAACATTGACTAGATGATCAAAGGGCAACTATTATTGTGTTCATTTTCTGGAGTTTCTCAGAAAAAATAAAAATAAAAATAAAAGCCAATCTTTTCCACAATGTTCAGAAAATATTTTCCATTGTAATACTCATCCAACCAAACCACTATAATATGCATTGGTCTCGGTTTTAAGAACGGACACGTTTAAGATACTAATTCAATAATTTTTCTCCAACACGTGCATTTGAGATGGCTAAAGAAATTTTCACTACTTGATAATTGTATAAAAAAATATATATATACATGTAGGTTATACTTGGCAGTATTATTTTTACAAAAATTGACATAAACGAAAGGGGAGAAAATCTAAACACGATAGCTCTTCACTGCAGGGCATATTTGCACGAGATCTTCAGAGTAACCAGAGCAGCTCAAAAAATAGGATCTATTTGCCCAAGTGAGTCAGTATCCTGCTGATTAAAGCTTCTTTCTTTCCACTAACTGGGAGGTTGTGTGCTGTTAGATAGTACTTCAACTCCGCTACAGTTAGATCCTTCAGCTGAAGAAAATAAATAAATAAACAAATGAAGGGAAAATAACAATTGTTACCCTCGAGGCAAACCTAAAATAACACACTTCTCACCGAGGAAGAGTAATGAGATGGATAACTCTTAGCCTCTTCCCTCTCGAGGGGAGAGAGTTGGATGCAAGCTTCGAGTCTATGACGAAGCTAATTACAAACAAGTGCCTTTACCAAACACACTCTCTGGAGTTCCTGTCGATCTACTGCTATGTTCATCAAGGTGAAATAATAATAATTTGAACAGAGTCCCACCTTTCCCTCATCTGCAAGCTCAGCCCAGCTATAACTTCCCACAGCTGCTTCGGCATTTGCTTTCCGCTTCTTGGTAGCCTCACCCGCACAACTCTTTGAACTTGTTTTGTCTGCTTCTTCTTGGTCATGGTTCTCACCATACACGGAAAGTTTGAAATCTTCAAGTGCACGGGCTATTCCAGGCCTGCGAAAGACGTTATCTTGTTGAAGATTTTGTAATAAAGCTAACTTCCTAACATAGATAAAATTGGAGAACGACTGAGACATTATTTCAATATATACAAGCAGAGGATTTGAAGTGCCAAGAAAATTACCTAGCTAGGCCTTCTTCATCAGGCAATGTTTCATCTTTGATGTCTGGCATCTCGTCTTCACCCAAAGCCAAGGCCTCCAATATTCCATAGTGTCTCTGCAATGCTGTCGGGTGGGGGGTTGGGGGGGGGGGGGGGGTACAAAGGAAGTTTAATGCCAGAATTACAGGCTGAAAGCCTTCAGATTAGTTTGGCCGGTTTCTTTTGGAATAAATTAGTTTGGCCAATAATGACGCCATTCTAAAGAAAATTATGAATTAAAACGGAAGAGTCAAACCCAACAATCACAATAAAAGAGGAAGGTAAGTACAAAAAGGGGTTCCACTTCCACAACCCACCATATTGAACTGAAATGCAAAAGCTGCTCTTTAGTATGGTATGCGGTTCAGGGAAACAAGGGGGGAAGAAGAAGGCAAACCTGGAAGAAACGAAATGCTAAAGATAAGAATTCTGACGACCTATTTCCTATAGCTGATCTGATGGGAATCAATCTCAGTTCACTGGAACAGTACTTGAAGAAATTAAACTTGCATGGATTATCTTGACTTGATTCAGTAGCTAGACATTGTTTATTTGTGCTCGAATCTGAAGTCATATTAAATTTTGGTTATTTGCTGGGTTAACTGAACTAGGTTCAGTTTGTTTTCTACTAAAACTTGAGTTTATTTATACTTCAATAAGTGGGGCTTTAGGCCTCTAAAGTAATCCCAAGGATTTAGGGCTGCTAGTTGAGCCGCACGACCCGATCTTTAGGTTGTTCGTTTTCGTTCAATTATCTACTCCAGCTTAAAATTGTATTCAAGCTTAGTTCATTTAGGTTATCAAACGAGCCTGAGTAAGATTTTGATGAGCTTCAAGCTTATTTACTAGTCTAAACAAATACTAGAAAATACATTTTAAAATTATATGTGAATGCAATAAACTTTAAATCTTTAAGAAGTGAGCAATGACAACTTAGGAACACATAATATCATTTTGAACAGTGAATCTGAGTATTTTTGTTAAAATTATGTATTATTTTTTTTGGCAACCTAACAATAATTACAACCATTTTCTTTTATTAGGGTTTATGGTGGGTAATTTCTTTTAAGGAAAAGAAATTTGATTGCATTAGACTTGTGATCTACTTGAAAATTTACATTGGACACCATTTAGAAACTGCATAAACTTAATTCGAACCTAGAACTACTTTAATATCAGCTAATTAAGCCTTTTCCAAGCGAGCCTACACGAGCCACTAACGAGCCGATCTCAAACACAAGCCTACCTATGCTCAAACTTGTTCATTTAGTTTACCCATCTTAGATTATAGTTCAAGCTTGGTTCATTGAGGGTTTTTTTTTTTTTTTTTTTGGGGTGGGGGGCGGGGGGTGGTGGGTGGTATAGGTCATAGCCTAGTGGAAGCGGGATTTGAACCGGTAAGTATTGAACAAGACTAAATGAGTTTTTATGAAACAATTTCGAGTCGAGCGTCAAGCATTCCGAGCCCATTAGTAGCCCTAATTTAAACTACATCTTTAGGCACAAGTGAAATGTTTCGTTGGCTGCTTCCACTAAAGCGAGGCTCATGAGAATTTCTAAAACAATTTAAGATTTATATATTAACAATGCTTAGTTTATGTTATTACAATTATATCCGATGATGTAAGCTAGAATTTTTTTTCTCATCTAGTTCTTGCCAGTTCTAGACAAAATTTAATATCAAATGCATTGCCATGTTAAGCATTACATTTTTCAATTGCAAGTTGCAAAGATACATTACTAACGCAGAGCCAATTGCAATAAATTTATGAAGCACAGACACTTCAAATTGAGTGTCGTGTCCGTGTCGGACACTGACACATGCAAGACACTTACCCAACACGTATCAGACACTCCAAAGCAGTGTCAAATTTAAAAAAATTATAAACTCGTGTGTCAACACCATGTCTAATGCATCGTCGGCTTTGATAAAATCCAAAGATCATGTGTTGTTACCTCCGTTTAAATAAATTACGAAAAAGAATGTTTCTTCAACATAAACAAATACGATGTTAGTAGAATCTAAACACATCATGTACTAAGTGAGGTATTAATTAAATTATTTTTAGATTTCTTTTTTATTTTACTTGTTACTTTATTAGAAGCTACGAATTTGAATCAATTAAATTTCATTTTTGTTTATCATTTAATTTAATAGAACACATCATAATCACTACAAGTTTTGATATGCATATAGAAACATACATAATTACGGCCTCGTGTCCCTATATTCTACATTTTAGGAAATTGTCGTGCATCTGTGTCATTGTTGTGTCGTATTCGTGTCCATATCCATATTTTATAGTATACAAGTCAACTCTATATCAAAGAAGATGGTAATGCACTTCAAAAGACTGGTCTAGTAAGCCTTGTAAGTAATTCTTTGATGGGGCTTATTAATTGCCCACAAGTTCTCCAAAAAATATTTCTCTAAATCCAGGATGCATTTGTAAATTTGGATATTTCTTTTCACTAATTAAGCGGTGTTGTGGTGGTGGTCACATATTTCTCTAAGTCTAGTATACAAGTTGTGGTAGTGTCGTGGCAGTCTCGTCGCAATGGCGGTCTCATCACGATGGCGGTCTGATCTCGTCTAATGGTGGTCTCGTGGTAGAGGCAATCTCTCTCGATCTGCCCTCTCTCTCTCTCTCTTGTTCCTCTCTCTTGATATTTTATTGATTGATTTTTTATAAATTTATCTATATATAATAATAATAATAATAAAATATTGCTTGTCGTGTCCTCCTATCCTAATTTTTAGATTTTACCGTGTCTCGTGTTCATATTTGTGCACCATAGTAACAAATGTTCCATTGAAGATCCGCCTTAAGGCATCTTCAGATTACCAAACATTGTTTTCAATTAGATAGAATTAATCTAGCTAGATATGAATTGAAGTTGAATTAAGATATTACATAATTATCTTTATCTTTACTTAAGGCTTTGAGTTTGACTGGAATAAGGATTTATTTTATTTAGGCCTTTATCTTTATCTTTATCTTTATTAAAATTTGTGTTTATTTAGAAGTATTTTCTTCTTAGCATTTAAGTTGGATTAGTAATTTGAATTTTACTTCAAGTAGGACTCTATATTTAGTCTACAAATATAATTCTTTATACTTAGAAATTATATTATTTTGGGGCATGAAAATTGCTTGAGATTTTTTTTATTTGTTGTTTTAGGGTTGTGTACCCTGGTTATCCTTTTCTCTCTGTTTTTTTCCTCCTTTGTCTTCGATTCTTTCCTTCCCTTCTCCAAAGCATCCGCTTTACTAGTTAATGAATACTATTATAAAATTACCTGCTTTAATGCATATAATTAGGATCAAGACTGTGTACACGCAGGCACACATTATTACCAAGTGCTGTCACATATATTAGAATATTTAAATATATACACTAGTGCAGTTTGTATATATAGACTTCAACTTTTATGTATGGCTGTTACACTCAATTGTTATAACATAGTACTGTTGGACAATGTAGCTATGGTATTACTAGGAAAGTGCGTGTTATATTGTATCATGATCCACGATTATGGTAAGTACAATGAGACTCTTAATTATAGATATGAACTCACATTAAAATATTTTAAATTTTATAAATTAGATAATATTCAGATGGAGATATATTTCATGTTTTTCATCTAAAGAATTTCTTTCAACAACTTGATACATATCTATACATATTTATTCAATATAACTGGCAACTCCCAATCTAGATATATTTTCAAAAGTTCTAATGTAAAGATATTATTTTTCTCTTAAAAAATAAATTAAATATAATTAAATATGTAGAACTTATGATAATTTGTTTTAAAACCATACAAATATTAAAAAAACTTGAATTAATATCCCTGTTTTAAATATCGGCCGAGTCGGACCGAGATACCGTCTGATATCTCCTTTTTTGCCTGTTACAGATACAATATAGGAAAATCGTTGGTCATATCGTTTGCAACAAAAAAAACGACCGATATTGAAATATCAGCCGATAAATCGCCTCATATATCGCAGGATATGAAGTAACTTATTTATTGCACGACTGCGTGCCAATTTACATTATTTTTTGCTATCTATGCATGCATATCACATCATTTTTATTAGGTAGATGACATCTATGACACTAAATCAACTTTTACTTATCAATAATTCATTATATATGGTGTTCGATATGAATGCTCAATATGATCGTGTATCTCCTATATCTCTCCCGATATCTAATATCTGATATGAAAAACCCATATTCGATACGATCCCGAGATCCGATATTTAAAACCTTTATTAATATTATATTTTAAACGTTAAATAGATTGCTTGAGATGTAATTAATTTATAGGCTTCATCTTACAATTACATTTTTAAATTACTTCCAAATGTACTTAATAGATATTTTTTAAATGCCCAATAAACTCATTTACCAAGTAATAGATCTAATTTATTCTTAAAAAGTATAATTAGATTTTCATAGTAAATAATAACAAATTATAACTCGATTCACTCTCATGTTCAAGAAATAGCTGAATAATTACGTAAAATTAAATTCTCAATTTAATTAGAATTTTCAATGAAATATCTTTTTACAATTTAGAGTTTTAAATTAGAATAGTTATAAGGAGTTTCAATTTATTAACATAGTTGTGAGAAAATAGATTCATAGATTAGAGTTTAAAATAAAATATAAAAGGAGTTTCAACATTATTAAAAATTCTTATAAGGAAATTAGATTAAACATAAAAAGAAACTCATTATTAGATTAAAGTTTTAATTAGAATAACCACCCAATAAAAGGTGACAAATAAAGAATACAAAAAGAAAAGTATCTAAATACAAAATTCAAGACAAAAGGAAACAAAAATAAAAATAAAAATAAAGAAGGAAAAGAAAATAAGAATCAGAGAAAGGAACTGAGAAATCTAAGAAAATAAGAAATAGAAAAGAAAAGAAGACGCAATTCGAGAAAAAGAAAGAAAGAAATAGATTTGAAGAAAATAAAAATAAAAGCACGACAAAACAAAACAAAAAAGATATAAAGGGGACTAAAAAGATAATGTACATAAAAAGGAAAAGAAACTTTTTGAAAAAAAGAGAAGAAAAAATAATAATAGAAGAAAAGAGAAAATATGGAGAAAAAAGAAAAAAATCAATGAAAAACAATAGAGAGAAAGTTTGAACAAAAAAATGAACATAAAAAAAGTAAAAAAGGAAAACAATAATAAAAGCAGAAAATAAATGTACAAATATGGAAGAAACAGAAAATAATCTAAAAAAGATAAGAAAAAGTTGACAAAGTGAATTTGAAGAAACAAAAGAATTAAAAAATACAATAAAATAGAAGAAAAAATAAAGCAAAAGTAGTAGGGCAAAAAGCTAAAATAAATCAACAAAGAATAAAAAATGAATAAACAAAAGAAACCTAAAAAGAAAATAAATATTTAGATCAATAAAATGAAAAGAATAAAAACAAAAAATAAAAATATGGAAAAAATAAAAAATAATAGAAACTTAACAAAAAGATTCTAGAACAAAAGTACCCAAGATTCACAAAAAATAGAACTCAAGAAAATAAAAATGAAAGTAACATAAAATTAGAAAGAGAAAAAGGAAAAGAAATTTGGAAAAGATGAAGATGTTGGACCAAAGGCCCATCACTCTAGTTTTGATGATGATTAACTCATGTAGTTATAGTAATAATGATCTTATGTTTAATTAGTCTCAGATTTGTGATCAAGATCTTTGTAGGCGTTTTGCTTCAACAAAGGATTTAAAGTCAAGTTTTGGAGCTAACACGGTTTGATTCAAGAGCCTATGCATCAAGACGACACCAAGTACTCTAGAGGAGTCTAGCTCATTGGATCGTGTTTGGACCAAGTCAAGGAGGAGAAGACTTCAAGAGAAGACTTGTGTCTAGGTTTGTTTTTGTTAAGATTTTGTTTTAGATAAAATGTAAATGATAGAATAGTTGATGGATTGCTCAAGTACATATACACACACTCAAGATTTATTTGTAAAAGAATTTTCATTTAGAAAAATACCAGTTTGATTTTTGGAATTCAAAGTATACTTGTCTTTAACCAAAACCATTTTAGTGCTTATTGTCAAAAATATATATTTCATCTTTTATGTGTAGTGAATCATATCCACACACTATGTTTTAAAAGAGTTAAAATATCTTATTTTTGTATTTGGAGAAGTTTTGAAAAATCTATTTGGAAAAAACACGGTTTTTGTTTTAAGGCAAAATTTCTAAGTTAAAAAAATAGTTCAAAATGTTTGTAACATGTTTTGTTTTTACTCAAACAAGTTTGCATATCAAAGTATTTTACTGAACCTATTTTTATAGAATTTTAGAGATTTTATGGGATTTTATATGTCTCAAAAAGCCAAAATTTTAATCCCTATAATCCCTGTTTCTGCCTTCTGCAGGTCGACCGGGCCGGTCGACCGAGTCAGGAGTCGGTCGACCGACATGCATAAGCGTGCACGCCTTGTTTGGCTGGAGGGCTAGTCGACCGACCCGGTCGACCGTCCAGAAAGCTCTGCTCTCTGGAAAGTCCCGATCGATCGGGCGATCGACCGACAGAGAGCTCTGCACTCTGTTTCCAGGCCACGGCCCACCGGGCCGGTCGACCGCCGGCTCAACAATCAGAAATCTGATTGTTGGCCGATCGATCGGGTGGTCGACCGACAGCTGTCCAAGCTGTTGATTTGGCCCCAACGGCTAATTTTTGGTTAGCCTATAAAAGGGAGCTTTCTTGGACTATTTGAGACAAGATTTTTGGTGAGTTTTAAACCTAATTTTCCCTATCTATTTCAGAGGTTTTCGCTACTTGTTTAAGAGCAAAATGCTTCCATTCAAAAGGAGAGTTTATTAAGAGTTTTCTAAAGTGATTTTCTTGTGTTTTCCACAACTTCAATTCTTATTTTTCTCACAAATATTTGAGCTTTCCATTGATATGTCCATCTTATAGGAGAGTTATGAGATTGTTTTTAGGTGATCAAAGTGTTGTGATCACCAAAGACTTCATCTTTGCTTTGAAGAGGCGGACTTGTGTGTTCGCGATTGTTTCGAGATCTAGTGAGAGCTCATTGTAGAGGTGTGGTATCGGCAAGCTTGCGTGCTTGCGGTGTGTTATTCTTGCGGGAACAAGAGAGGGACTAGAGAGTCCAAGAGTTCTAGCGGGAACTCCTTGTAGGTGTTGCGGCACCGAGTGATCAGGTGGGATCGATTTATAGTGAAAATCCTTCAAGTGTTGAAGGCGGGAACGTAGAGCAAGTGTGCTCGAAACTCGAAACAATTCTCCCGTGTTTGCGATTGCTCTCTCTATCTCTTACTTGTCTTTATATCATGCATGTTTACATTGTGCTTAATTGTTATATGCTTGGTAATTGTTTGCTAATACTTGTATTCAACCAAGAGAGCCAAAGCGGCACCTCAACTCTTATCTAGAGGAATCTTGAGGAGTTAGTTCAGAGCCCTTCACAGGGAATCCGGCTACACTCTTGTGTAAACTTGGTGTGTTGTGCATAATAATTTTTAGTTTGCATTAATAGTTTTAATTCGGCACTAATTGTCCATTAGATTAGCTAGTCACCTATTCACCCCCCTCTAGGTGATTTCAGAAGAGAAAGAATAGAATACAATAATAAAGAAAATGTTAGGAAATGTATATCTAAATAATAATGTACCATAACTAAACCAAGAAAATACGAAGGAAAAAGAGAAAATAAATACTGGGAAAAATAAAAGAAAAATTCTAGAAATTAAGTAAAAAAAGTAAAAGTCATATAGAATATAAAACGGTTAATTCAGATACACCATTTGTACTATAGACAATGGAACAGATACAACCCTACAACTTTTTTATTAGCAGACAGACCCTTACTTTCATTATTTTTTTTAATCAAATTTGGTTAATTTCATATGGAGAGAGGGAAGCAATTAATATAATGGAGTAATATTGCCAAAGAATAGTTAGGGCATTTAAAAAAATAGGAAATTAACAACTTTTGAATTAAAAAATACGAAAATAGAGGGTATGTATGCTAATTAAAGAGTTGAGGGGGTGATATGCCCCAGAATTTATAGTTCAAGGGGCATATTTGCGATTAACCCAATATAAAATACAATGAATATCTTAAAAAATAAAAAGAGAGAAGAAAAAATGTAGAAAAAAATAAAATAAAGAATTAAGGAAAGAGTAAATAATAAATCTTGAAAAACCAACGCAAAATAAAAGAAGTACAATAATATGATAAGGAAAAATGAAAAATTCAGAAAAAAGAATAGAAAAGAATTTAAAAAAATACAAGAACAACAAAAAGAATAAAAGGGAAAAAAAGAATAGTAAAACAATGAAAATAGAAAATTAGGTAAAAATAACCAAAGAAAGAATTGCAAAATAAGTGAAGTAGAATTAAACAGAAAATAAAGAAGTTTAAAACTTGCAAAATAAGTGAAGTAGAATTAAACAGAAGAAAAAACGTAAAAACTAAAAAGATAAAGAAGAAAAATTGGATAAAAAATCAAACAAAGAATTACATTTAAGTCCCATAGAATAGTAAAAAAATAAAAATTGGAAGAAATAAAAAATCATAATAAAAAGGAAAAATAAATAAGAAATCTAGAAAGAAAGAATGACGAATAGTTAAACAAAAAAGGAATAACCATTAAAAGAAAAAAATAAAAATAAAATTATGAAATTATGAAATTAAAAACAATAATAAAAGAAAAGAAAGCTCATTTTTTGTCTTAGATAATTAAAAACTAAAAAAGCTCACCTTTTGGACCCAATAACTCCAAATCGAGACCCCAAGTTTCATCACAATGTCATACACTTCATTGTAAATCAATCACACATATTTCCTACCCTATAAAAATTTACTCTTAAAAAAATCAAATAAACAAATTCAAACCTTGCCAAAGGACTTGATCATGCAAAAAAAATTGTCAAAGGAGAGATCAATAGTTTTTTCTCTTTTCTACAGAGAGGTCTGTTGGCCCAAAGGCCCCATCACTCTAGTTTTAATGATGATTAACTCATATAGTTGTAGTATTAATGATTTTACATTTTTTATTTTTAGATTTTAATCAAGCTGTTAGTTTAAATATTTAGCTTCAATAAAAGAACTTAAAGTCAAGTTTTGAAGCTAACGAAGCTAACAAGTGCTAATTCATGAGCTCATGCACAGAGATTACATCTGCACTCAAGGAGTCAAGCTCAAATAAATCAAATTTAGATCAAGTCAAGATCAAGAGGACTTGATGTTTGTATTAAAGTTTGTAAGTGTGTAGATTTTTGTAAAAAGTAGTGTAGATTTAATTGCTCAAGCTCTCACATACAAAGTTTTAACAATGGTTTACTAAGCCTTAATGAAAATAAACTTATGGTTTAAAGTTTAATTTTTATAAAATCAAGTTTTAATGTTTCAAAATGAATTTGAAATTACATAAAGTTCAATATATTTTGATTTTTAATCATACATATTTGTGCTCAAAAAACATTTCATGAACTTATTTTTGTAGATTTCAATGTTTAAAATAGCGGTAACATAGCAATAATGTTTTTCTTTTGTTATGTTAACATAGGTTATAACGTAACACATAACGTAGGTAAAAATAAATATATATGTTATATTTAAAATTTTTATAAAGAGAAATAATTTTAAAATATCTAAAAATATCAAAATAATATATAACACATTTAACAAGTCTCACAATAAATTTTAGAATTGAGGTGCTCCGATGTCATGTGGTTCCTCGTCAATTGAAGAGAGATCGAAAAGAGATTGACAAGTTCCTCGTCAATTGAAGAGTCGTGTAGTTTTTTAATTTTTGGACATTACAATGATGAGTTTCTCATCAATTGAAGAGAGATCAAAAAGAGAGGAACTAGAGTGCTTCGATACTCGCCAATGAGAGAGATGAAATTGAAGATGAACTGTAGAGAGAGAAGGAACAGCACGAAGGAGTCACCGTCGTTATCACCGTCGACTGCAGAGAGAGGAGGAACTTGAGTGCTTCTATGTTTCACTTGCCTTCATCAATTTAGGGTTTCACGTCGATTTGATCTTGAGAGAGAAATCGCTTTGTTGTTTTATATTTACAATCTGTGTAAATAACGCGAGTTACGAATATTATGTTATTTTCATAACATAACATTTGTAACGCTCCAAAAAACGCTCGTTACTGAGAACTACATTTTTTGCGAGTGTTATATAACGACTAGGTGTTGTTATGTTCTGTAACGGGTTATAACGAGTTACATAACGGGTTGTTTAAAACATTGGTAGATTTTATAGAAGTTTATTTAAATTTTATAAGATTTTAAAATAAAATCAAAAATCGGTTTTTAGGGCTCAATCCGTCGACTGCACCACAGAGCAAAGACTGCCACTCGACCTCCTGGTCGACCGGATGTGCACAAAGCGCACAGAGATCTTTGACTCTGAGCCAGGTCGACCCCTCGATCAACTGCTGGCTTAGCCAAGTTTGAGCAGGCTCAGGACGGTCGACCGCTAGCCCTGAGTTCAACAGAACTCATTCTAGTCGTCGATCGCTGGCTCTGAGCTCAGAACAATACTCCGGTCAATCGCCCGATCAACCGAAGGCAATAGCTACTTTGTTTTAGGCTCTGCCGGTCGACCACCAGTAGTTAAAATTGCCTATTTTGTCTCCTAACAACTATTTTCTCTTCTAAAATAATCCAGATTCATTTCTAACTATTTCATGTTTTTAAATATCTTTAACATGTTTTAATTATTGGGATTTACAGAGTAATGATTTATATAAATAGGAGTGATTAGAGAGTATTTTATTATCAAGTTTTGCAAGAGTTTTCTAAGTGTTCAATTCTAAATCTCTTGTGAAAAGTTTTTTTTAAGTGTTATTCAATCCAATTTCTCTTAGTTTTTCTCACACTTTTCTTGAGCTATCAATTCCCTACCTTGAGCTATAGGAAAGGTGTAATAGAGAGTGTGTGATCTTGTGAAGATCACCAAGTATTGTGATTTTTTTGTTCTTTGAGAGTTCCTCTTGCAAAGAGGATAGTGAGTTAGAGTTGTGGTTCCAGATCTTGCAAGATCGAGTTCAAATTGTAATCAAGTTGAGTATAGAGGAATCCTTCATTGCGGTGAAGATGGGGACATAAAACAAGTGGCTCAAACCTCGAAAATAACTCTATGTTTGTGATTAGCTCTATTTTGATCTCTCTAACTCTCTCCTTTATTTATTGCATTATTATACTTGTTAATTTATTATTCTTGTAAGATTATTTGTTTGAACTCTCTTTATATCAAGAAAGCAATTCTACACCTCAACTTATATTTTAAAAAGGAATCGTGAGAAGAAATTCAGAGCCTTTCACCAGGACCGGGTATACAATGAAGGGTATACAATTTCATTTCTTGATTGTTGATTTGGTTAAGTTTTAGTAATTTATAATTGTTTTATTTCAATATTAGATTGACATATCACCGATTATTCCCCTCTAGGTGATTTCAATTGCTATTAGAGCTAGTGCTCTTGATTATAGGTTTAACCACTGTAGAGTGATCGTATATTGTTAATCACATTATTTGCTTCACACACGCACTAATGGCCGATAATGTTAAATTCCACCCAAGTTTGATGGACTTTCTTTCTCATTTGGAAAGTTAAAATGGTCGTCTTTCTTCAATTGTTAGGAGGTCGTATTGTCAAGGCCTGCACTAAACCATTTGCTCATCACGATGATGATGAGAACACTTAGTTAAAAATCATGGTGAAAGAGTTTGAAGCAAATGCTCAGGCTCATTATGCTCTTTTGCAAGACATAAACGACGATAAATATATCTAAGGCTATCAATTGCACATCCGTCTTTCATATATGGCAAAATTTGATCATAACACATGAAGGCAATACACAAGTGAAAAGAAAAAAAACTGATTTGCTCAATTCACAATACGATAAGTTTTCATATGCATGATTGTGAATCCATTGATGATATGATTACTCGGTTTATCACTATTACTAATGGACTTATTCTCTAGGAAAACTCATCTCCAACGATCAAAACATGCGAAAGACCACTAGAGCATTTTCCATCTCTTGAGAGATCAAAGCTATAACCTTGAAGGAGCTCAATGACAATAAAGAGATGAATTTCACTGATTAGTTGGATATCTAAAGACTCATGAAATAAAGCGTAAAATAAGATAAGTTTTGAAGCTAAGTGTTGATTCATGAGCTCAAGCACAAAGATTACATTTAGCACCAAAAAAAGTCAAACTCAAAATGAATCAAGTTTGAATCAAGTCAAGATGAAAAATAACATCAAGAAGAAGACTTGATGTTTGTATAAGAGTTTGAAAGTGTTTAAATTCTTGTAAAGTGTAGTGTAAATTTGATTGCTCAAGCTCACACACACAAAGTTTTTACAATGGTTTACTGAGTTTTATTGAAAATGAATTTTTAGTTTAAAATTTAGTTTTTATAAAATCAAGTTTTATTGTTTCAAAATGAATTTGAAATTACAAAAAGAAATTCAAATGTTTGAAATATATTTTGATTTTTAATCATACATATTTGTGCTTAAAAGAATTTTTGGGAACTTATTTTTGTAGATTTTATAAAAATTTATTTAATTTTTATAAGGTTTTAAAAAGAAATCAAAAAACAATTTTTAGGGCTCATCCAGTCGACTGCACCGCAAAGCAAAGGTTTTGCCAGTCGACCGGATATGCACAGAATGCAGAGCTCTTTGGCTCTGAGCTCGATCGACCGCTGGCTTAGCCAAGTTTGAGCATGCCAAGGACGATCAATTGTTCGGTCGACTGCTAGCCTTGAGGTCAATAGAACTTGGTCTGGCCAGTCGACTGTTGGCTTTGAGCTCAGAACACTGCTCTGACAGGTCGACCGACAGCAGCAGCTATTTTGTTTAAGTCAACCGCCCGATCGACTGCTAGTAGTTAAAATTGCATGTTTTACTCCAAATGGTTATTTTCTTTTCTAAACAATCTAGATTCGTTTCCAACGGCTATTTCATGTTTTAAATTGTATTCAACATATTTTAGTTGTTGGGATTTACTGAGTAATGATCTTTAACCCTCTTCTATAAATAAAAGTGAGCAGAGAGTGTTTTATCAAGTTTTGTAAGAGTTTTCAAGGGTTCAATTCTAAATCTCTTGTGAAAAGTTTTTAAGTGCTATTCAATCTAATTTCTCAGCTTTTCTTACACTTTCCTTGAGCTATCAATTTCCTACTCTAAGCTATAGAAAAGGTATAATAGAGAGTGTTTGTGATCTTGTGAAAGCCATAAAGTATTGTGATCTTTTCGTTCTTTGAGAGTTCCTCTTCAAAGGAGACTAGTGAGTTGGAGTTGCGTCTTCAGATCTTGCAGGATTGAGTTCAAGTTGTAATCGAGTTGATTATAATGAAATCCTTCATTGCGGTGAAAGCGGAGATGTAGAGCAAGTGAATCAAACCTCCATAACAACTCCTTGTGTTTGTGATTGGCTCTCGTCTGATCTCTCTAACTCTCCCCCTTTATTTATTACACTATTATACTTGTTGATTGATTATTATTGTAAGATCATTTGTTTGAACTCTTTTTATATCAAGAAAGCAATTGTGCACCTTAACTCATATTTTAAAGAGGAATCGTGAGGAAAAGTTCAGAGCCTTTTACCGGGTATACGACTTTATTTCTTAATTGTTGATTTGGTTAAGTGATGGGGACATCACGTGCAACCTTTTCTCACTTAGTCATTTTCAGTTTTAGTTCATTTTGCTTAGTTATGTTTCTTTTATCTGGATGTTTAGTACCACATCGGTTGTGATGGAGTTCACTTTGTAAAAGCCTAAAGAGACTCGACTCCTTGAATAAGGCAGACAATGTATGATTAAAACATTTCCAGTTAAATTTCTTGAGCCCTTGAGTTCTTGATATTGAGGTGTGAAGCCCATGGTGTAAGAAATGTGAAACCCGCGTAAGGGGTGCGAAGCCCAAATCTATTCTGATTCTTTATCTTAAACCCTAGTTTCTCCTTTCATTTCTTCTTTCAAAACCCTAATTTTTAATTTTTAGTTGATTGTGATACTTCCTGTATTACATCAATTTGGTATCAGAGCTTAGACTCCAATCTCCTTCATTATTTTTCTTCTCCATTTTTCATCTCTAAAAACCACAGATCTAAATCTCCAAATCCAATCAAAAAATATACAATGTAGCCAGAATTCCCATACACAAAAATTCCATTCAAAATTCCCATATAATTCGAAATTCGCCACTATTCATCACCCTCATCCTCTCTGAAACCATTAACACTAGGGATTTCCCCCTTCTTCCACGTCGGTGGAACCCTCCGCCACCCCATCCACCGCCGCTGTCTCCATCTCCAACCGACCTCACCATCTTGTGCCACACCTACTTCCAAACGACAACAACAGCAACAAGATCAACGTCTCTGAACTCTCCCTCCATCATTAACATTGTCGTCTTCACCATCAACATCATTATCACCCTCCACCAAGCCCTCACCAGAGCTCCTCCATCGTGCTCGCTATCCGATCTGAGCTCCACCGACCTCTAGGAGCCTTGCCAGACACCGCTGACCCTCGAGGATATCAAATCGGAGCTCCGCCGCCCGATCTGGCTCCATCGACCTCCGAAAGCCTTACCAGACACTACTGAGCCCTCGCTAATATCTGATTGGAGCTCCGCCGCCCGATCTGAACTACACCGACCTCCAGTAAGCTTGTCGGACACCATTGGACCCTCGTCGACTTCAAATTGGAGCTCCGCTGAAGGTATAAGTCGTCGCGACTTCGCCAAGATCAAGATCCACATCGTCGCGCCACTGCCACTCTGGCCCTTGCCCTCGCTGTCGTCGACCACCTCCATTCAGAGCACCTCCGACGAAATTGATCTCAACTGGCGTCGGAGTCTACTGCATCCACCTTCGTCGTCAGCGTAGGGGGTGAGCAACCCTAGCACGGGCAAAAAAAAGGGAAGCCAGGGGTTATTAAAAGGTCTCTGGGGTTTAAAACTCGACCCGCTTATTAATTAGGCGGGGTTTGAACTGGGTCGAATCCGCTAGGTTGCCCAAACCCGATCCGCCCACTTGAGCCAGATCAAACTGGACCAGATCGTATCTGGTTCACAGTGACCAGACCCAACTCAGATCGAGTTAGGTAAGTGAGTCAATTCAGACCGAGTTGACTAACTGAGTCAACTCGGTTCAATTGCAAAGTTCAGTCAACACAATTCAATACTTCCGAAGGCCATTTAGAACTCGTTTCAAGCCCAAATTGAGCCATTTGCGAAGCAGCGAATTCGTGAAAAGCAGCACTACACATTTATAGCCTCACATCCAGGATCGAGTTTCAGTCGTCTACCAGATTCAGCTCAGTATGTAGTGTGCAGCAGTCCAAAGCTTATTTTGGTTCGACTCACAACGGATTTGCGCCGTTCTCGAGGCAGTCATCTTTCACTCCCTATTACTGTTGTCTAAGAATCTTGTGGGTGATTTCAGCTCTTCAGTGTGGGTATTTCTCCAAAAAAATCTTAGAGGATTTTTCTGTTTAGGCATGAATTACTCACCACTCAGGTGATATCTTAACTTGAGCTGAATTATTAATTGTTAAATTACTTGCAACTACTATTTGGATTGCGATAATTTATTGATTGAAATGCTATTTGCTTCTATCTAGAAGTTGCATCAATGTATGTCATTTTTCATCATTTTAGGAGTGCATTTTCTTTACATTTAGAACTTGAACTCTAAGATATTTATATTTAGTGCATGCACTTAGTTTACTTGAGTTTAGAATTCTCACAGCATCTGCTTGATTATTGGATTTTGCATTTGAGCTTCCATGACTAGTCAACATTATAGGGACCACTTCTTAGACCAGCTACACAAACTCCATCAGGATCATACATTCGTTCACGATTTTTTAACCATATTTAAGGGCTTATCTCATCGTAATGGCATGAGAGAGCATCAGTCTGAGACTATAACTAGATTTGTTCGGGGTTTACGTCCTAAAATAAGACGTGCTATGATTACTGGCCCCTATGATTTAGACATTGTTGAAAAGGCCATTGATGTTGCATTAAAGTTAGACTTGACTTTCAAAAGCTAGTCAATGCCAACGCCCGATATCCTAAGTGTGAGGATTTATGGACATTATGATTATCAGTGCCTCTCAGGAAGTCAACATCTTAGAACTGTACCCACTAATGATGTTGACGATTCGAAGACTGTTGAGGATGTCTACATTTCTTTCAAGATTGCTAGTATAACTGAAGACATAGCAACCGGTTCCGACACACTGATTATTGATGAAATTCACACGTCTTTTGATAGCACCAGTGATGATGTAGATGAGATAGTTGAGCCTAATACACCCATTGTGCATAGTAAGCCATTCAAGCCCCCTTGTGCTAAATATAGTTTTATGGTTATTCCTATCGATTCATCTTTTAGAGAGTCGCCTGAATTTCTTGCCAAGATCTAACAATGGCTTCTAGTGCTTTATTTTTTTCTGGTTGTTTGGAGTTTGTGTTCGAGTTCAATATACCTCCATCTGCGAGGTTAGATGTATCCTCCTAGGCACTCATATATCCCATTCTCCCATCGTTAGGAGCTATACCTAGAGTGCCTATTGCATTACATTTGTCTGTTGCATATATTAATGATATCACTAGGCCGATAGCACTTTGCAATGACACCTACAAATTTGCTGCATACCCAAATAGTATTTTTGCAGGAATTTGCAGTTGATAATGAGGTGATGGTTACGGATCACCCTGAGGCACGCCAGGAAGTTGCACGCTTGGTATAAAGATTTCGATAGGACTCTGAAGAAGATTGCTTCCATTGCCTACGAGTTGAATAACCTAAGAGATCCTGGTATCAGCTCTGTCTTCGTCAGGGATGATGCGCCTCGCTCTACTCTATGTCCCTTGATCGAGCTGCCAGTTTTCACAGTTGACCCGTCCTAGAGAACTGTTCTATCTCCACCACAATGGTCTCGATGTGATGTATCATTGTTGCTACTACAACCACCACCTTGGCCCGATTGAGGTGTTTCGTGAAGGGAGCCCTCACTCAATAGGGTCGAGTTTCTCCCATTGCAGGAGAAATGATAAGAACACCACGTGCAGCCTTTCATCACTTAGCGATTTTCAGTTGTAGTTCATTTTCCGTGGTTATGTTTCTTTTATATTGGTGTTTAGTACTACATCAATTGTGATGGAAAAGCTCACTTGGTAAAAGCATATAAAAAGAGACTCGACTCCTTGAATAAGACAAACAATGAATAATTAATTTTTTTAGTTAAATTTCTTGAGCCCTTGAGTTTTTGAGATTGGGGTGTAAAGCCCGTGTTGTAAGGAGTGTGAAGTCCGCGTAAGGGGTGGAAGCCTAAACCAAACCTATTCTGATTCATTATCTTAAACCCTAGTTTCTCTTTTCATTTCTTCTTCCAAAACTCTAATTCTCAATTTTTAGTGAAGGTGATTGTGATGCTCCCCGTATTACATCATTCAGTTTTATAGTTTATAATTGTTTTTATTTCAACATTAGATTAGCATATCACCTAGTCACCCCTCTATGTGATTTCAAGGCCGAGAATAAAGAGAGGAAGAAAAGGGAACATCGTGTTTTTTTTTCTTTTTTTCCCAGTTTTCCCTTTTTACTTCTACGGTGCAAATTAGATTTCCTTTCTCTTTCTTTTTATTTAATGAATGGAGAGTTTAATTAAAATAATTTTAAAACAATGAAAGAAAAAATAGGTGATAGAACAAGATGGTGGGGGATAGAATTCAGTGATAAACAAGAAGGGGAGAAAAATTGTGCACATATTTTGTATTATTTGTTTTTACGAGTAGTTGCAGATTTATTTTTATTATACAAAAGTGAACGTGCAATGCACGTGAAGTTTTTTTATAGTTTTAGTAATCACTAATTTTATATGGTGGTTTATATTTTTATTTGAAATATTTATTCAAACAAAATTTGTAATTATGATTAAACAAAAAATAGAGGATAGACAATTGAATAAGAAGAAAATGATATTCAATGAAAGTAAATAATGAAGGATAAATGAAATTATAGAAAATCTATTAAGAAATAAAAATCTTAAAAAAAGAAAAGAAAGAATTACAAAGAACATAATCAAAATAAGGAAAATTATAAACGTAACATATAAAAATAAAACAAAGTGAAATAATCTGAAAAATAAATAATGAAGCATAAAACATATATTCAAAATGAAAATAGAAAATAAATAATAAAACATAAAAATATGAAGGAAAAATAAAAAACTAAAAAAGGGAAAGAAAAAATAAACAAGGAAACGATGTGAAAGAAAAAGGAAGAAATAAAACAAAAGGTTTAAAAAAAAGAAATAATGAAAAAGTAGAATAGTATTCTCAAAAGAAAATGAAAATTTTGAAAAGAAAAGAAAATCTATAAGACATAAAGGAAACAAAAAATAACAATCTTAATAAAAATGCAAAGAAATAATGTTTAGAATATGTACAATAGAATTGCAAAGAGGTCAAGAAAAATTAAGGAGAAAAATAAAAAATAATGTAATAAAAAGAAAATCTAGAAGGAAACTAAACATTGATCAAAGAATAAATGAAAAAAAACTTCAAAAGAAATAAGAATCAAGAAAAATAAAATAAAAAAGTAAAAAATGATATATAAATTATTACAAGATCATAAAATAAGTAAAAGTGTAGATGAGAGAAAAATGTTAAAAAATAGAAATAAAAAGGAAAAAGAGAATTAGAGAGGAAAAAGTAGTCGGAAAAAATGTGGAAAAAAGAATAAGAATAAGTAGTTACAATTAATAAAACAAAACAAAAAATAACGAAAAAGTAGAACTAAATAAAAAACAAACAAGGAAAAAAGTAAAATTTGGAAAATAAAGAAAGAAGAAAGAGAAAAAAATGGAGATCAAGAAAAATAAGGAATCAACTAAAAAAAATTGAAAAAAAATGAAGAGTCAAACAGAAAGTTGGACATATTCAAAAACTATAAACAATATAAAAAATATGCAAGAAAAAGAAAAAATTCAGAAAAATAAAAAGATAAGATAAAGAAACATGAAAATTTGAAATAAAAATATGTGAAGAAAGAAAATAAATAATTAAAAAATACAAAAATAATGTAAGAAAAAGTCAAAATACAAAAAAAAATGATGTAATGAAATAACAAGAGAACAAAATAAAAGTATAGCAAAAATAAAAAATCAAAGAAATAATTAAAATAGGTTTAATAGGCTTTATAAAAAAGTAATGAAAAATAAGAGGGAAAATATACAAAAAGTTAAAAAAAAAGTATAGAAAATTAAGGAAGAAAATAGTCTAAAACAAAGAAAAGAAAAAAATTTGGATAAGAATGAAGATAAAGATTTGATAAAAAGAAAAGCAAAAAGCTTCAAATAAAGAGTAAAAATATTTGCTAACCATGCACAATTAGTCATAATAAAATATTAGAAATTTCACTAATCGTATGGTATCACAATAGTGAGAACACGAATAACAACTTAAATTAGAACTCAAAACAATATGCTCTTCAACCTCTTTCCTCGCGCTCCTCTGCATTGCAACAATAAATTAGAAAAATCTCATGAACTGATTAATAAGAAAAAAAATGCTAGAGTAAGCCCTATCATATCTGTCGTGAACCCTTAAAAGAACATCACAGATTAAAGAAGAGGATGATAACATCACGAACGGAATAAAGAAGAACATGAAAACATTATAGATAAGGAATCGGAGAGACTTCATACAGAGTGGGATTTGAGTGGGAAGGGTGGAGAGAATTTGTTGAGAGAGAACGAGAGATAAAGAGCCCGGTCGTGAGAGAGGGCGATAGAGAAAGAAGAGGAAGAATTTGTCGAGAGACGGAATTCGCTTGGAGACAGCGAGAAGGAGAGATGCAACGTTTTCTAAGTTTTTTTTTTTTCCTTTTTCCTTTTGTCTACTTTTTTTCATATGGAGAAAGTTTAAGTTATAAATAAAATATTAAAAAATAAGAAAAAAAGAAAAAAAAAAGGTGGTAAAACAAAGAGGGGGGAATAAATTGTGGACATGTTTTAAAGTATTTGCTTTTAAGAGTAGTTATAGGTTATCCTTAATCTATTGACCCAGATCCTTAATTAACCGTCAGAGTGTTTCGTGGCAAGTACCCCTTATAGATAAAGATTGAGGATATGGCGACACAGTGATAACGTTCATAATATTATCTCCTGGTCCGTACTGACCCATGTCATAACAGGAGATGAATTGTAAAAATATATCACAGCCTCACAATTCAATCGAGTTTAATGAACGTGTATCTGCACCATATTAGCTGTCCGCCTACTTTTCAAG
Organism: Agave tequilana; assembly: GCA_038442645.1. Lineage (NCBI taxonomy): Eukaryota > Viridiplantae > Streptophyta > Magnoliopsida > Asparagales > Asparagaceae > Agave > Agave tequilana. The sequence continues at coordinate 28,505 of JAVJIF010012975.1, read as the reverse complement.
TGTGCCACAAAAATTCTAAATGCTCTACATGGTGCTGTCACTGGAAGTGGCCACAACCTATTTATTTAGGAATGTCAATTCAGTGTGGATCAGAACCTATAAGAGTATTGACAAGGGAAATAAATTGTCCTCATTTCTTTCTAGCAGGGATCATAAAACTAGCATATCCCACTTTAGCACATGGTACACCAATGCACCCTTGTTCATCCTTATATCTCATTTAACTAGCACCCTCTGTCCACCTTCAATACTGAGAACAACTAAGAATCCCAAACTAAGACTCGGGACCTGGCAAGATTATTTTTCGGGGAAAAAAACCCTAAGAAGCAAATTTATATAAAATAAATTAAAATGAGTAAGAAGAATAAAGGCCAAAGTAGAAGGGAAACAGTAACCTACACTAGATCTAATTTCCTCAAATACAGAAATACTTGGTAAAATGACCCCATATTTGCTCCTGAATCAAATGCTTATGCACACAGAGCTGGTTCTCTTGGTTATCCACTTCTTTCTTTGGTCAAATGGCATAACAGAAAGGTTATACATAATTTGAAGTAAAATATAATTATTTCTTTCATCTAAGCAGTCACACTTGCATTGTTGAAATCTCCTCAGTTCCAGAATACTTCCAAACTTATTAAGCTCCATATACTTCCCTATCCTAGATGTTTCATGACCCTCAAAAATTTCAACCATTTTACCATCCAACCTGTACTGTCCTTGATAATATTCCATGATCATTGCATAGAAGTCCTCAAAACTTCGCAGTGACCCATATTAGACAAAACCACCATGCATAAATTCAAATAAAGCACAAGTTGATTTTTTTTTTTTTTTATTTAAGACCTTGAACTTAGTACTTGATTTTTCCCACAGATTCTAGGTGTTGCTCCATGAACTCCTTACAAATAATAGGCATTAAAAAGGGATGTTGCCCTTGAGTCCTTGATGTATATTTTCATTATTTTGTCCATAGATTCAGAAGTATGAACCCATTCCAGTAAATGATTTTTCCTTTATTTTGCTCTTCCAGTTATCCTAATTCTTACAAGCAATATTATTTATCAGTGTGTAGTGAGATGCATGCTTCATGACCTCTGGATCCTAACTAATCTTCTGGTTGACCAACATGTTGACAGAGAATGTGTGTTTTCTACCTTGAATCAAGTTACTACTGGACTATCTCTGACAGGAAATTGCATAAGGAGAAGTTAGGAAGCACAGACATTTCAAAAGTGGAGCCGTGTTATGTCGGACACATATCGAACACAATACTCCTATTTGGTATGTGCTTCTTAGAATTTGTTGTTGTGTTGGTATGTTGTCATGCCCATGTTGGTCTCTCTCTCTCTCTCTCTCTCTCTCTCTCTCTCTCTCTCTCTCTCTCTCTCTCTCTGTGTGTGTGTGTGTGTGTGTGTGTGCACGCGCGCGCGCGGGTGTGTGTGTCCGAGCAACATAGATGAGAAGCCATTGAACAATGAAATGCACCTGGATTTGAGAATTGGCAAACTGAGAAATCTTTCAAGTCTATGCGTCGCAATAAATTAGAGGCTTTCTGGATTTGTTCTTCCGTTGCACGAGGTGCGACAGCATCGTTGTCCACATGAAGCTGCATATCACCTTATTAGTAGTCTGACTAAAAATGTAAAGAAAAACGTAGCACAAAATGTACTTGCCTCTTCGACGTGTCTAATATCATCAGAATAAGGAAGATAAATCATATGCATTCCAGGGGGCTCGACTTGACCACTTGAGCTCATTATCTCATCCTGTATACAGCAAAACGTATTAGCAGGTACTTAGGAACAAGTGAATAGACATTTAGATGAAATTCAGCAGTAAAATTAGATTATTATGCAAAAGGAGAAAGATTAATTATTAGCACGATGGCGACACGCTCTTTTCCATATATTCAAGCAAAAAGGAACAAGACCTAGAAAATATTTAATCGAAGAGGCTTTTACCTATGGAATTGTCATCAAACCCTGTTCAAAAGGAGTTGCCTACACAACACAAACTAAGTCCAAAAGAACCCATAGACAAGATTACAAAATTTTACAGACTTAACTCTTACCGTAACATCAACCAGCCAATTTTTGTAGCTTGATTAGGAAAAGAGACTGGTTTACCATAGGACCTAGGTATTATAGTGCACTACTAGAGAGACAAATTTCACACCAAACTCACGTTTATCACGAGTAGTGAAGAAGGGATGCTATGTTACAATTCCAACAAACAAATAATCATGAGTCTGTAACACATGGAACTCTGCCAATGCTGCAGTTAAGCGAGGACACAAGAGGAGGATTGCATTAGCTTGACTGCAGCTAACATAAAATATAGTCGGATCAATGTGACATGAACCTTAAAGAGCGTCCATTGGTGTGTCCCGGTTACAATGCATTGCATTGAAGCAGCCCAATGCAAAACTAGGAGTGGATGGTTTACCAGGGAATTCTCTGAAAGTGATGCTTTGCACTGTCAACACCCTGATGTAGTGACATGAGAGCAAGTTAGGGTCCACAATTGCCATATTGGCCTTCAAATGTGATGCTAAATAGGTACAAGATAGAAAGCTATGAAAGAAATAGGGTTAAGAGCCCTATGCTAGCTACTTGGAACATAAGTAAACAATAAACTTACAAAAGAGAGAGAGTTGGTAGACACGATGATTAGAAAGATTAATATAATTAATTTGAGGAGACTAAATGAATAGGTGAGAAAACTAAAGAGATTAGAATATTGAATATAAGCTGTGGTAGAGAAGAAAATAGAGGCATCGGAACGAGCGGGATACTACAATGATAGAAAACATACTAAAAGATAATAGAATAAAAAGAAAATTTTATACTAATAAAGCTTGAATTGGAAGAAAATTAACATTGTCAGCGCTTATGCACCACAAGTAGGACAGCGTAAGAACATCAAGGGAGAATTTTGGAACCATATGGATTGATTAATTTAAGATAAATCTCAGCGGGAAAAAACTATTCATAGAAGGCAACTTAAATGAGCATTGTCGATAAAGACCTATATTGCACAGACACGGCAACATTGAAATGAACACGACACGTGAACACGTGACAAATTCTTAAAAAAATACACATGACACATGTATCCGACACGTTTCGGACACGACGTGGCTTCATGATAGAAGTGTTCACGCTATATAGATAAAGATAATAGTGAATATGAGAGATAATCCTTGTAAAGAATGATGTGGGAGATATAATTTTGGAGTTAGCAACATATTATGATCTTATTATATCAAATTTATAATTTAAAAAGAGATATGAACATTTGATAATTTAAGAGAAAATTAAACAATAATCAAAAAAATAAATCTTACTAGGAAGATAGCTTAAAATGCAAAGGTTGCAAAGTTACAACATATGAGAGCTTGTCGCACAACATAGGTTCAGTGTTTTAAATGTCGGCCGATATTTCCGAAATACAGACCGACATTTTATTTTCAAGTCCTCATAGCCACGACATCCCCACTCTCATTTGAAATGGCGTTTTGAAAAATGTCGGCTGACATTTCGAGAAAAATGTGATATGTCGGCCGACATTTCAGGAAAATATCGACCGACTTTTGGGGGAAACCCAATATGTTAGTTGGTCTTGAAAGTTTAAGCAATAGAAAAAATAGTGCATGTAAAATATTAAGGTAAGTATACCTATCCTAAACATATTTATGTAGTTTTACATAAGTTGTGTATATATTACCTTGATAAGAATTTTAAAATTACATTATTTAAGGCAACTAGGATATATATTTGTTATCCGCCATGATGTCCAAAATTTACTACCCCGAAATATCTCCGAAATCTGAAATCCGACAACCGATTATGACATCCGACATTTTTCCGATATCTGACATTTAAAACACTGCATAGGTTATGGTACTAAACATTTGCATTAAGGGGAAGAGAAGGACAAGACAGAATAGGAAACCAAAAAGTCGATGGCAAAACTTAAAAGGAGAGAATTTGATGAATTTTAAGAATAAAATGATGAAAGAAGGTAGTTGGTGTGTGGATGAAGAAACTAACATATGTGGAACAATATGAATAGTTGTATGAAAAATTCTAAAGAAATTCTTGGAGAATCTAAGGATACATGGGTTGCCTAATAAGGAAGTTCCTAGTGGAATGAAGAAGTGTCTATCAAGTAACTAGAGAGAAGAGGTTATCCTATAAGAATTTGCAAAAGTGTAGAAATCATCTATGTTGTACGGACACGGCAACATTGAAATAGACACGACATGCGAACACGTGACAAAGTCTTAAAAATACACATGACAAGTGTGCTTTACAGCATGTCGGACACGTTTCGGACAAAACATGTCTTCATGATAGGAGTGCTTGTGCTACATAGGAAATTCATACACTTTTGAAGAAACATAAGTTAGCAAAGAAGAAAGCTAAGATAACAATTAGTTTAATGACATTATTTAAGAAGCTAGAAACAAAGGCGGAGAGAAGATATATATATATATATATATATATATATATATATATATATATATATATATATATATATATAAGCTTGCTATGACAATAGAAAGAGTTGAGACATACGTAATATAATATGTATTAAAAGTGAAGATTTAAGAATCTTAGTAAATAATCATAAAATTAAAGAAAGGTGAAGCTATTTCCATAAATTGTTTAATGACAATCACCAAGGAGAACCTAAGATAGAAACAAATGGCTTAGCAAGAACTATAGGTATAATCAAAGAATTAGGTTGTGCCCTGAAGAAAATGAAAACTGAGCTGTAGGATTAGAATAATGCAAGAATAGAACTTTTCTACTTATATATAAAAATAAAAAAATATACAAAGTTTTTTTTTTTGAAAATAGGCCGAGCCTGGTGCAAGCGGGCAGATCGCTTGCTCACTGCAAAGAATTTTTTACTACTGTGCTACAGTGGCACTTACAAAAATATATAAAGTTGTTCAAACTATTGTGAGATTAAATTAATGAGTCATACATAAAACTTTGGGAGAGAGTAATTCAGCAAATACTAAGAAGAGATGCTTATTCCCATAAACCAATTTAGTTCTATGCATGGAAGGCCCACCATGCAAGCTGTTTGTTTCTAAGGCGATTGATTGAGAGATATCAAAATAAATTAAGAGATCCATGTATGGTGTTTGTTAATCCAGAAAAATCTTGTGATAAGATCCTAGGGGAGGTAAAGTAATGGGTTTCAGAAAAAAAGTATCCTGTAAATATATTGAGGTGATAAAAGGTATCTGCAACGAAACAGTAACTAGGATGAGGATAATTGTAGAGGAGACCTATTCCCTATCACTATAGGCTTAGAGCCTTAAAACAAGTACCAGCATTAAATGGATGGCCTCATTAGACATATATCCAGGATGAAGTTTCATGGTACATGTTATTGGTGATGACATAGTATTAATTGACAAAACTGGAAAGGAATAAATTCCAAAGCAAAGAGACAGAGGGAACATTTGGAATTTAAAAGATTTAGAATTAGAAGAACAAAAATACAATATATAAGAAAATTGGTGAGAAGGAATGTGTACAGCAAATACTGATAGTCAAGTAATACCTTGAGGTGCTCATTTGCTATTTGGCTTAATCATTCATCAAGATAGTGGAATCAAGGAACATGTAACTCATAGAATCAAATGGAATGGTTAAAATGGAGAAGTGCCTCTGGGGTTTTATGTGAGTCTGTGATCATAGAATATCCATGAAATTAAAGGGAAAATTATATACAATGGCTATAACACGAGGTCAGAGCTTTGGCAGTTAAAAAACATTTGAGAATGAGTACAGTTGGAAATGAGCAAGTTGAGATGGATGAGTGGCAAAATACACTAAGAAATAGGATAAAAATGAGTGCAATTCTAAGAACTTAGATGTTGCTCATGTTAAGGATAAAATGATGGAGAACCGATTGAGAGGGTCTGAGCAAATGCAACACAGGTCAATAAATGGAGTAATTAGGGAAAGTAATAGGATCATTGTTAATGGAGTAATGAGGACTAGAAGGCCTGAATGAACTTGGATGAAGGCAGTTAAGAAACATGAGATAATTATTCATGTAATTGAGAAGAATGGCCCCTAATGGAACGGAATGAAAGAGATTCATGGGTTGACCGCAAAAATTTGGGGTAAAAACTTTGTTGTTGTTGTTGTAGGACCATATTGCAGCACAAAATTGAAGTAAATAAAGAAGAATAAAAAACAATAAAGAATTATGTTGCACGGGCACGGCAACATTGAAATGGACACAACACGCGGACACAAAACAAATTCTTAAAATACACATGATATGTGTCTTGACACGCATGTCGGACACGTTTCGGACATGACACAGCTCAATAATAAGAGTGTTTGTCCTGCATTGAAGAAGAAGAATACTAAATGGAAGAAGATCAGAGAAAGGAACGAGTAGCCAGGGAGCTGCAGTTTCAAACCTCAGAACATATTACATATGTTAAGATCGGGATCCTATTTACTAGTAGATTAGTTTCCTCTTGTGCTAAAATATCTATCAGCCCACCTAAAAGTGGGTCCTTCATATATTATAATTCATGGAGAAAAAAAAGTAGTAATGAGTTAGTCTTAGCTGGTAAATCTAAGCAGCACCAATCTACACTCAACATCAATATTCTACTTATATAACACAAAAACCAAATCTATCCTGCACAATCTCTTAGTAAAGGACAACAAATCTAGGACTATGGTGAACCTAAGACTACAAGGGTGCCCAGCATTTGTTCAAATAGATAAGATATTCCAAGTGAATAATACTGATGCCAGAAAATGAAATTTGTATTCCTTGCACACTGTAACTCCAGTGTTTTGGCACAGTGACAAACCTTCAATATCATGCTAGAACCACCACCGGTTCAATCTGAGGCCACCATAAAGCAGATCATTTTGGGAAGAAATGCAAGTATGACAAATGTTTAAGCATAATTTTTAATTATTATGTTCTATATGAAAAAATTCATAATCTATAAATGACCGCAATGCACCTTCTTTTGGGCATCTCTGTAAATTTGATCCATTGATGCCTAAAGTATGATTGCAAGATAACCTTTCAATCATACAATTTTGGATAGTCCATAGTTTCACATAGGAAAATGCATACATGGGCACTTCAAAAAGACCATGCTTGGCAGCACACATTGTAATCTTAGTACAAAAGGAAAGTTCACTGTGTGTACAAATTTTGTTTACTCAGTTAATCATCAGAATAAAATATTGTTAGAACGTTAACTTTGTATTAATTGTATTTGTGCCCAAGCGTGCATACACCAGCATACGGTATGCAGTCATGTGATACATGGAGGGATAAAATACACATGCACAGACATTTTGCTGTTAATAGGTAAGCAGTGTCTCTATATTTTTTTTCTTGAAGGTAAATATGAAATTTTACCTGTGCAACTAATGCAACAAGTTGAGGATGAGCCGAGCTTCCATAAAATGCAACAGCGTACCTGAAAGATAAAACTCGATCTTAGTAGAACACAATATATTGAGTGTGATATTAACTGACCACTTAAAAGTACATGCAAGTAAATTATATATAATCATGATTATACATTGGTTCATTAGGTTATCTTCCTAACATAAATCCATTCCTCAATTATTCACAACAAAGAAGAATCTTCTCATCATATTGTGTGACGATTGCAAATAATGAATTGGTATATAGCATCATAGATGTCAATAAAAGCACCACGCCAGTCAAATCGCATGGATGGTATGAAGAAAGATCAAATAATCATTGCCTGGTTCACTTACAAAGAAATGAAATCCTGACTCTAGTTGCTAGCTTTCCGTGGTCATTATCATTATTCTGAAATTCTAACATCCTGAAAGCTGAATTAGCACTGTTAATAGAAAATCAAGGACTTCTCTGATGTAGGAAATCAAGCAAAAGCAAACCAAGATTGAGCCCAAGCTGTCAACAGCTGACTAGCACCTGTGGACAGGCGTTTGCCGAGAGTTGGAGTTTTACAGTATGTCGACAGCTTGCTTGCACCTGTCGACAAACTTACCCAGCGGTCGACAGGCTGCTTGCACCTGTAGACAACCCTGCGCGTATCTGCGTATCCGTTTGAACAGGTTTCAGATTTCTATTCTGAATTGAACTCCAATTTGTTTTATTTTTTGTTTGATTAGGTTTCCTAATTAGATGAGTATTCTTCTTTTATTGCTTATAAAAATCATTTTATCTAAGATTTTTTATCCCAAGTTTTAATTAAGTTATAATCATCAATAAAATTGAGTTTCTCCTTTCAATTGCCCATGAATTCGAGTTGTTCATCCTTTACTCGTGGATTAGAGTGTTCTATCCTACCTGAAGGCATGCTTTAGGGTTCGTGGCACTGGAACGAGATCTAGTCGGCATTATTCGCTTTCTTATCTGTGTCAAGTGGTATCAGAGATTCGGCTACTTTCTAGCGATGGCAAGAGACTGTGATGGATTGCAAGATCTTTCCACAAGAATGGATAACGTTGAAGAGGAGATCAGGGTTGTCAAATCAACCTTAGACAGTGTGATCCAAGAGCTCAAGAGATTGTTCCTCAAGATCGATGACTAAAGTCTAACCAATGGTACGTACCGAAGCACACGGGGTCATCTATCAACTAATCTTCCACCACCACTTCCACCATTACATCCACAGCAACCACCACCATATCAGCTACCGCCATTACAATCACCTCCTTATCCACCATCACAACATCATCCACCACAGAGACATCCTCTAGGAAATTCCCAATTTGATGAATTCTCTGACAAGACAATCCTCCCAATCAATATGATGATTTTGAAGACGAATATGAAGATGAATTGATGGCCTATAGAAAGTGAAGAAGATTCACTAATCCTGATCCAAACAGGAGAGGCAAATTTTCCACCCTAACAAGAGAGATTTTCTTATACTAATCATAGTAGGGAACGAGGTTACCCAAGTCTTAATAAGTATCAGATGAAAGTTGAGATTATTTCTTTTAGTGGGAACCTTAATATTGAATCATGGTTCAAAGTAGCAGTCTCGGCCGTCGACTCGGCAGGCACCGAGATGGATCGATCTCGGCGACTCGGACGATACGCGCAAAATGCTACATAGAATTATAAAAAAAATCATGACAAATCGTAAAAAAAATGTAGACATAAAAATCATGTATCACATGTCCAAAACAAATTTGTTTTGAAGGGATAATTGGGAAAATAAGATGATTTGGGAGTAAATTTAGAAATATAAAAAATTTGAGAGGGTAAATAAAAAGAAAAGGATAAAGAAGAGAGATCGGGTGATCGAGATCGGGTGAGATCACCCGATCTCTCCTTCCCTCTGGCTTTATCTCCTCTCCCGTCTCTCTCCTTCTCCCTTCTCTCTACTTCCTCCCTCTGGCTCTCTCCCTCTCCCCTCTCTCTCCTTCGTCCCCCTTTCCCTCCCTTTCACTCATCTCCCCTCTCATTCTCTCCTCTCTCTCTCAGCGGCGGCGGGCAGGAGTAGGCGATGAAGGCGGGGAAGAGATCAGGCGGAGCAAGTGGCGACGACAAGCGGGCAGGCAGCGAAGGCGGGGGAGCCCTAGATCCCAGATAAGTTTGGATTTTTTTTTAATCGAATCGGCCTTGACTCGGAGCTGACTTGGCCTAATCGGCCGAGTCAGTCCGATTCGCATCGTGACTCGGCAGTCAACTCCAAGTCAAGACCGGTTCGGTTGTTTCTGAGTGGATCTTTTGATCGGGTCTCGGACTCGTCTCGGCGGGTGCCGAGACGGATACGACTCGGCCGATTCGTATCCGACTCGGCCGAGTCTTCGAAACGTGATTATTGAGTCCTTGGATTGGATTTATCAAGTGGTGAAATTCTTTGGCATGGCTTATTTCCCTGCGGAAAAGTAAGGCAAGTTTGTAGCATACAAACTCAAGGAAGGAGTCGCATGGTGGGATTGAATTGCAAATCACAAGACATCAAGACAAGCCACCCATAATGACGTGGAGACGCATGAAGCAATTACTTCGAGGTAAATTCCTTTCACCTGATTATTAACAAATTCTTTACAATCAATTTAAATAATGTCAACAAAGTACAAGGATTGCCATGACATATACGAAGGAATTCTAATCGATATCGTCATGATGTGATTTATCTGTGACAGAAGAGCAACAAGCAGAAAAGTATATTAGTGGTCTAAGGTATTCTATTCAAGAGCGTGTAATCCTTCATATATGTTCTCCGTTGATGAAGCTCACAACAAAACATTGAAGATCGAGAGGTTACAAAGTAGTGCTGCACCTTTCAGGCGTTCAACGCCAACTGAAGAGGTAGCAAGTAGCGCAGGAGTTCAGCTGAGTTTCGTGACCGTTGATCGACCAGAACTCGTCAGTCGACCAACGCCCCTGTTGATCATCACCAGCAACAACAACCATAGCAGCTGTAAAGAACAAGGAGAATCCCTACGCCAAATCTGGGGTTGACAAGTGTTATAAGTGTGGAGAGCCTAGACACAAGTCTAATGAATACCCTAACGGAAGCAAGTCAATATGACGGATTACAAAGATGACGAAGAGGAAGAATTTGAGATTGAAGAACTAAATGATTCCGCCTTTGCCGATGACATGGTGAATCTGCAATTTGTGTTGTTCAGAGATTGCTACGCAACCAGAAGGAAAATGACACAACGCAGCGACATCAAATCTTTTATTCAAGTTGTTCGGTCAAGAGCAAAGTATGCAACCTCATCATTGACAATGAAAGTTGCGAGTATATCGTTTCTAGAGCCTTGTGGACTATTTGAAGCTAGAGATGGAATCACACCCTCATCTTTGCACCATTGGTTGGATCAAGGGGCTCTCTATCAAAATAACGGATTTATATCATGTTCCTATTTCAATTGATAAGTTTTATCATGATTCTGTTGCATGTGATGTGATTGATATGGACACATGTCATATTCTTTTGATGAGACCTTGGCAACATAATATTGATGCAACCCACAGAGGTAAGAGAAACATCTATATGTTCAATTAGAAGGCAAAAGAGTTGCCATGTAACCAATTCCATTTATCTATTCCAAAGTCTACAAAAGAAAAAGAGCCTAATTCATATTCATATGCAATCGAGACGAGTTTCAGTGAAATCAAAGGAAATAAAGTAAAGATTTGCTTCAGTAGTTAAGAAAGAAATTACTCCACCCGCTGAAATTTTTGAGAAGATGAGACCATTGTTGGAAGAGTTTAAAAGAGTTATGCACGATGAGCTTCTAAAAAAATTACCACCCATGAGAGATTCAACATCATACTTTGAAAGCAAGCTACCTAACCGTCCACACTACCTGATGAATCCCGAGAGTGACGTTCTAAAGGAGAAGGACCGATTGAAGTTGGAGAAAATTAATGCAAAGTATAAAGCAGCGGTTGACAAGAAAAGGCGAGAGAAACTCTTTGAAGAAATAGATATGGCAAGATATTCAATGTGGCGGATCTCTATGAATATCATCACCCTATCGAGCAGCTATATCCAGATTATAACTCGAGAACGAGTTCTTTTAAAGAAAGAGAGACTGATGTAGGAGATCAAGGCAAAAAGCAAACCAAAACAGAGCCCAAGATGTCGACTGGTAAAATCAGCTGCTGCTGACTTGCACCTGTCGACAAGAGCAGTCGATTAATTGACTTGCACCTGTCGACAAGCGTTTCCCGAGAGTTGGAGTTTTACAGTCTGTCGACAGTCTGCTTGCACCTATCGACAAACTCACCTAGCAGTCGACAGCCTGCGATAGTCCTGCACGTATTTGCATATCCATTTCTGAACAATATTCTGAATTGAACTCTGATTTATTTTTTTATTAGATTTTCTAATTAGGTCAGTATTCTTCTTTTATTGCCTATATAAGATCATTGTATCTTAGGTTTTTGTATCCAGATTCTAATTCAAGTTTTAAGCATAAATAAAATTGAGTTTCTTGCTCGTGGATTCGAGTTGTTCATCCTTTGCTCGTGGACTCGAGTGTTCTACATACCTGAAGGCATCCTTTAGGTTTGTTAGCACTCGAACGAGATCTAACTGGCATTATTCGCTTCCTTGTCTGCGTCATTCTCAAACTTATAAAAGCTATATAGATCAGCTTAATGTTGTCAGAAGCCTAGATTCATAAAAGATATGGCCCCGTTTCTTAAGGAAAAAGAATCAATTACACAATATTCTTTTCCCACATTACCTCTAATTCCCTTAACATCCACTCATCCTTCAATAAAGCAACACAACCATTTGTTTCAGCAGAAATGCTAGTTAAGATTTGAATTATAGCCAACAATAGCTTTGAGGTTCATGAATGATGCAACTTTGTTATGCTGTCTTTTGGCAAGTGCACTGGATGCACCATAAAGCAAAGGCATCATGGCACAGACTGAATCTAAATACACATCAACATATTTAAGACAAGGTAAATGAGTACAAGTATACTTCAGAGAATCAATTGGTCTTTTGAATAAAGATATAACGAAAATTGTAAAAAATAAAGCAGGCATAAAGAATACATTATTGAGTATAAAATGTAAATGCCAGAATCAGATATCAAATATTTGCTCAATATGAATTTGGGACATACTAACAACATTACTGTGACATGAAAGAAAAAAAAGTTAATGAAAAAGACCATGGTACTGTTACACAGGCAATCCACGCAAGCATGTTTTATAGGGAGGAATATTAGATTTTTTACATTCAGCTTAAAAAGTAGGGTGGATTTGCTCAGAACTACTAACCGGTTGAGGCGTAACATTGATCTATGTAAAGCAATGAAAATACGAGTGCTTCCAACAATTTCCTGCATGAGATAAATGATCGGATTATCATACTAAGGACAAAAGGAGGCCTCGCAAAAATATTTCCCAAAAAGAAATTCAAGATATAATTAAAGTTAACCGCACAACTTATCAAGTATTCAAAGTCATGAATTTAAAAGAAGCAATGAAAACTTCATATCAAATTAATGTATCAGCTAAGGAACCACCAATGTGCTCGTGCATGATATGAATTTGATTAATTATTTAAATATATGGAAGGCCAAGTCCATCAGAAAGTGATCCCATCTGAGAATGTAATCACAAATGTAGAACTACAAATACTTTTAAGTGGGCATGGGGAAAAAAGGAACAACTGAGAAGGACATTTTCAGAATAATGTTGAAAATGGTCCAGTAATTCTTTAAATGATCCAATATGGCGAACAGTTTATTCTCACCTTTCTCATTAACATTTTGATCCTGACTTCTAACTAACATCCTCAACACTATAGCAGCACTGAAATTTCTTCAGCAAAGATCTTTAAAAAGATGCTTTCCAGATCACGCTTTATCCACAACCAGTGGTAAAGCTTACTTTTGGGGTCCGTTTGTTTCGCGTAAAACTCCGTAATTCGTAAATGACTTACTACCCAGTTACAACTACGGCGTTTGTTTGGACCGTAATTCGTAAAAGACTTACGTAACTCAACTAACACTCACTTGCAACCCAGTTACCACTCACTTACAACCCAGTTACAGTTAATTTTGTGGTCATACAAATTTGTAATATTTTTTTATATTAATATTAAAAAATTTAATATTTAACTTTTTTAATATTTATTTGCAATATTAAAACTTTTAAAATCACCAAATAGTTAATTTTGTGGTCAACTTTTTCACTTACAACTTATACATTACGACAACCAAACACCGTAAAGTACAATACACTTTCTCACTTTACAATTTTATATTACCAACCAAACACCGTAAAATTTACTTACATGTAACTCATTTATAATTGTAAAAGACTTTACCAATTACAACTACGAATTACGGCTAGTTACGGCAACCAAACAGACCCTTGGTTGACCTTTCACATGGGAACGTTTGTTCTCACCTTTCACATTAACGTACTGATCCTTACTTCTAACGAACATCCTCATCACTAGCTGCACTGTAAATTTCTTCAGCAAAAGATCTTTAAGGAGATGCCTTCTAGATCATGCTTTATCCACGACCAGGGATACAACTTACTTTTGGTTGACCTTTCACATGGGAACCAACAAATCAGAAAGTATAATTATGAGGTGATAAAACATCTGGTCAATTTTTATCTTTCCAGATCATCAAATAATAGCCCTTCATTGACCTTAAGTTTCAGATCAACATATAGTCAGCATCAAATGGTTTAGAAACCTCTTATGATAAACAAGACAGCGCTCTGCTTAACAAGGTATATGATATTAAAATAATGCACTGAAATGTCTTTCTTGCTTTTACGCCTAATACTTGCATTACTGATGACAGTCCTGATATATACATAAAGAGTGGCAAACCCTGTAAGTAGTACACACTTACCAGTCATAAAATTACATTGATTTTGTTGAATTTTATATCTAACAACAGCACTGCTGATCAACATAAGTATCATTCTCCAATCGGCGAGATACCGGTATAGAGATCACAGAAATAATAAATACAAGTGAGCTAGAGAGTTGGGTATTTCTCAAGTAAAAGGGCAGCATTATCACCTCATCGGTGGGAAAGATAAATGTTGAGGGTCTCAAATTGTGATAGTCTTTTAAGCAATCCAATGGCTTGAATCCTAGAAGGCGAAGTTGGCCATTAGAAACCCTCTTTATTTGAGACAGCTCATCCGTAGAAAACATAATGTTCTCACTGCAAAAGAAACAGTCTTTGAGGAAAATAGCTTGGTGATTATCAGATAAGTAAGTAGAAAAAAGATTGGCCAAGGAAGAACGACATGACACAAACGATAATTTGTTCTTAATTTGTTGCAACATTACTGATTAAAGATTTATTCTAAAAATAGCATTCATTGTATATAATACTCAAGGAAAAAGGTTTCTTAAAAATAAATGTGATCAGATTGACAGTATGAGATGATAAAATGCGGGCGGATGTTTTAACAAAGAGATAGTTTTTTAGAATTTATCAAGTAACAGTGGTTAGCCTACATAAGCATCAGATCTCTAAATATGTTCCTTACTAGCTCAAAACCTAGGATCACATAAATTACATCAAGCATCCGATTAAGCACCAAGAACAATTAGTTGCATGTACCTCCAGTGTGGATGATTTTAAATAGATACTAGAATGGACAGCATAAGAGCCTAGAAAAATTGCAGAGGAAGGTAAGGGCCTGAACCTTGCATGCTAAGAAAGCTACATTTCTCAGCAACAAAGAAAAGAATATTTTTAAGGATGATTTTAAAATGTGACATTTCATATTCAATAACTGGTAACAGGTGCCCAGAGGATTTCAACTACATTTCAAATTTTTGCTACCAATAAATGTGACGAAGAGAATGGAAAATCTAGGAAGAAAGAATAGGATGACCAAATATTACAATAAAGACAGAAGTATGACTAGCTTAAAATTCATAACCGCAATATTGACACAGGATAAGTCTGATGCATGTATATTTACCTTTTGTATGGATGAAAACGTTTAGGTGGTTCTTGAAGTAGAGCGCCAGTGTCTGCACAAATGAAGGACCTCTCCGACTGCAAAAGAATTATCATGAAGAACTAAAAAGAAGCCAAAAGGAAAGGTTTTCCCTAAATAAATGGCAAAATGCATCCAACAGCCATAATGTTATTCTATATAATCAAGACCTTATAGTTAGGCACAACCTTTACAGATGTATTTTAATTCTATTGAGATTGTGAGAAGAAGCACACAACAGCACCACCATACAGAGCCTTCTGTACAAGCATGCATGCCTTGAGAAACATACATGCACCGTACATTACATATTTATATGTGCATATCTAATAACTTATGTACACTTAGTGTTAAATCTGGCTGTTTTCAAATTACAATGAAAGAATATGAGCTATTAGATTTGTTTAGGACATGGTTTAAAATCTTGGAATCAATATAGGTATCGGCCAATAATTTTTAGTATCAATATCATTAATATCAGCTATCAGTATCGACAATATCAGTCGTATCGGCAATACTGCCCTGATATCGACCGATATTATAGTGTTAATAATTTAATATCGTATCCGGCACCTCAAAACCCGATACGGTATTGCCAATATATATTCGAATCTGTCGATATTTGAAAATTGAAACCATTAGAATACCAAAAAAAGTGAAAATAAAAAAGTAAAAAGAACACGATCAAGCAATGACAATTAAATAAATAACCAATAAACTGGGCGACAAAAGTACTTACAAATTTTAATAGCTAATATATAACACATTTCATAAACAGAAAAAAGAATTACAAAGAAAACAGTAAATAGTTGTTTCAACACACTGTCAATGGAACCCTATGGTTGTGATAGTTTATATAATATTCAAACACAAACAGTGGTTAAAACATAAATAACTGCAAGTCTGCAAACAAATTTCGAATGAAATAGTAGAATGATATTTGAATTCTGGCAAAATATAGGGTAGGAGAGAGATTTATGGCAGAGAGAATCATCGATAGAATAGAAAAAATATCCTACAAATGAAACCTACTATCATGAAAAAAAAATGAATAGAAAATGCCTTGCATTGGCATTGGGAATGACTGCAAAATCAGTGGTCAGAATTGAGGACAAGGTACCGCATTCGCGCGTTGGGGGGGGGGGTGTGGGGGTGGGTGGTGTGCATTGATGAAGCATTTTGAATAGTTGGACAAATATGTACAACTAGCCTGGTTACCAATTATTACCAAGAAAATGCCAGCCATGATGGAAGTTACATAATAGTCGTGGTTTGGGAAGTAAATATGAGCTTTTGCTCTCCATAAGCTAGAAAGAATATCAAACAATACAAACAACACATGGGTGAGTGCCAAACTTCATCATAGGCCAGAGCAGAATGAAAATACACTTAAAGTGGAAATAGAAAGGTAGAAGCAGTGTATAACAGGATGGCAGCTAGATATGGCTAAGGATCTAAGAAAAATCAAACAATTACCAGTACTATTGGTCACAACAAACTTGCAAATCTAGAAAACATGATAGAATGTGACACACAATCACGGACAGGCTGCTGATAGTGAGCAATGTCACTAAAAGGTTTACCATCATTGAGAACTTCTGATGAAGTTCAATTGATCTAAAACTTGTCAATAGCCAAGCAAGCATGTGAGATGAGATGAGTGTCCAGTTCTGCTGGACGTTCGATCCGCCGTGAGTGCTATCAAGGCTTAAGTTAGTGACAATAGTTGAGATCCTCCACCTTAAAAACAGCAATCAAAGTGTTCCTGAACAAAAACTATACGAGAAGCAATGTTCAATAAATATGTGTACCATCACTGCCATCAACTCAGAAGAGACTTTAAAAAAAAAAAAAAAAAAAAGAATAAAAAGACTCATTTTGGAACTAACAGCCATTGTTTAGAACTCCCGAATCAAGCACTAGTTGCACTACGGGACATAAGTGCATGAAGAACAAGGACAGCTGCACATAGATCACGTGTAAGGATGCCATGGAAGAAGGCGCTAAAGAAAAATAAATAAAAACACGCTCTTCACAACCAACTAGTACAGTGGGCATCCAAGGTCTACAAACCGGGAGTAAGAGTGTGACAGAGATCATCTTGGAAATGAGAATAGATCACTCCTCACAATCAGTTCGAACCGACTCTGGATAGGACATGATTTATGTTATGATGTTCAGTGGAATTATTGACTGGACATTGATCATGTAAATTAAGAAACAGGAGGTTGAGATCTACCTAAACGAAAAAGGATCCGAGATCTCATCCGAAGGACAAGGAAAAGGGTTTCACAAGAATAAAAATGAATGAATATTAACAGTTAAAGGAAGAGGAAAAGCTGTACAAAAGGATTTAAAAAGAAGATGCTCAAGGACAGGTGGCACAAATCACAATACACAGTTAATAGACGGGTCGTGATAGCAAAAACTTGCATATTTAAGATTGTACTCGAACAAAAACTCCAACAGGAAACTGCAAAACAAGTAAAGAGCTTTGTTTGCTTGTAGACAAAGGAGAAAAACAAAGTCAAAACACATCCAAAAAATGGAAAGTGGGAGTGGTCAAGGGTACAATCTTTGGAAAAGAAGAAAACCAGAAAGGACATATGAAGAGATATTGCTGATAACTTATCCAACTTTGAGAAGGTCCAAACTAAGAGGGGGTGACAGGGTGGCGGAGAAAAGTGACAAAGATCAGCATCAAGATTGCTCCAATTGTCCCCTTAATATTGGCATTCTGCTCAAACTTTGATAATAGGACGTTTTATTTTTTACATGGATGGCATTGCTTACATATCCACTTGCAAACTGAATATTTTCCAACAAAAAAAGTCAGACCAGTAGTGCAATTGGAGTACGCTTTATATACGAATTAATTTATGAGACATCACTATAACTAAGATGAATTGCAAGAACCAAAATTTTGACATTGTATAGCAAGTACAGATACCCAGAAAAAATTTAGTATTTGACTTATACTATTCAGTCTCGCATTAAAGGAGATGTTTCAGTCTTCTCATTTAGAAGCCTCCTAAAACCAAGTATATTCAAAAAGTTTCTCCCCAGAGAAATATATTCATCAAGTAAAGAAATATATTTGAAGAAAAAAATTACATTTTTTTAATCCATTATCAAACAAAGAAAATGTTCTCTCTTGTTTTCCCTCCCATTGCATCTTATAATAGGCTCTAAACACAAACAAGTATATGAAATAGATGTTCAGACGTAATCAAGTGTGAAAAGAAAAGAATCTAGATAATTAAGAATACATGAAGCCAAAGAAAAACATCATCAATGATATATTATCTCACCTTTAATGGAAGATTAGTGACAGAGTCAAGCCACAGAATTGCCCCTGCAAAGAAGGAAACCTTAGGATCATTACAAAATCGGCAAGGATGCCTTTCCCGGTGATACTTTCAAAATCACCTTAAGAAAATATTGGGAAATAGTTGGGTCTTGAACCTGGTAAAGTTGCGCGGATCAAAGCATAAGTATTCACTTGAATACAGACATCATTTGCTATTGAGAAAAACATGCTTTTAACTTTACGCTTCTTAAACATCCGCTTCTTTAGCTGATCAGTCATATCTTCCAATCTGATATACATAGACAGAAATACTTGTACATCATATATCTGTGCAAAAACCCTCCCACCCCACCCCCAACACCAAGCCCACCCCACCCAGCGCCTGTGATATATATATATATATATATATATATATATATATATATATATATAGAGAGAGAGAGAGAGAGAGAGAGAGAAAAATGTATATCAGCCCGCGGGCTGAGAGTATTCTCTCAGCCTGCGGTGACGTGGCTCAATTTGTCACCTCACTGACTTGCGCCCGCTTTTAGGTAGAAGTTAAATTACCAAATACCCCTTATGATAACTTTCCTTATTGTTTATTATTATTTTTCCTCCCTTTTATTTTTTGCCGCTCTTTATATGATATAAATTACTTTTCACCCTATTTCCTGACCTCTTTTTGAAAGATCTAGTTTCACCTTTTCAGTCTGCGATAAACTTTTTTCTGAAAATATAAAATCTTTTGAGATCAATTTTTTCTGCAAAATATTTAATGTCGACGTCTGAGCAGTATACCGGCGATCTTAATATGGAAGATATTGCATCTGGTTCTACTTTCTCTCAGAATATTGAAAATCTTGAAGGGTTGACATCTCTGCATGCCGATCAACAGGTTTTAATTGTTTATATCTATTTTAAAAACAATTTCTTAAATATTTAATGTTTTCTCTTTAGACTATGAGGTACTGCGACCGTTTTAATATTCGGTCGCAATCTTATTTGAAAATAATCTCCGGCTGTGAATTCTTTTTTTCTATGGTATGCGTCTTAGGTCGCAGTCTTTAGTAAGGAGTAATATATATTTCTTCACATAGGGATAACTGCGACTTAGGTCATAGTCTTTAGTAAGGAGTAATATAGATTTCTTCACATGCGGATAACTGCGACTTAGATCGCAGTCTTTAGTAAGGAATAATATAGATTTATTCAGATACTGATTACTGCGACTTAGGTCGCAGTCTTCAATAAGAAGTATTTTAGATTTCATGCCGTATGTGAAATCTTATTTTTATTTACTGCGACTTAGGTCGCAGTCTTTAGTAAGAAGTAATATAGATTTCTTCTCATACGGATAACTGCGACCTTGGTCGCAACAGCTGATAAGAAGTAAATTGTTTTCATCTCTTATGCGACCTTGGTCGCATTTATATAACTTATATTTTAGAATACAGTGATATCTAAAAAATATTTATATTCATTTAATTCGTGTAAATTCTTTTTGTAGGATATGAATGCACATGCAGAAATGTCTGGAAGCTCAGATAAGTTTATAGGGAAACAGTTCCTGTCGCATATGGAAGCATACAATTTCTACAATTGTTTTGCAAGGAATAGAGGTTTTAGCGTGAGAAGAAAAAGTACAGATAAGTCACGGAAGCCTCCTCATGAGATTATTTGCAGAAGATTTTGCTGCAACAAGGAAGGGCTGAAGAAGTTGTGTGACAAAAGACAAGAGGGGCTTACAGTGCATCGTCGAGTTAACACTAGAGTATCTTGTCCTGCTGAGATGCATATCCGTCTTCGTTTATTTTTGGACTCAACTCGATATTGGGTTATCACAAAATTTGTTGATACTCATTCACATGAATTGTCTAGCCCGGATAAGGTACATCACCATTACTCTCACCAGACTCATCGTTCAACAATTAGCAGAACCATTATGAGCAATCTGGTTGATGTTGGAATGCGGCCTTCAAATATTTCCCGCGTTGTTAATGCAATGAGCCAGGGAGAAGGCTGTGAAGAAGTGCGCCCTCAACAAGTTATTGATTTCACTCGTCAACGTAGAAATAACTGCGGTCATGAGTTTATTGCTATTATCAAATATTTTCAAGAGAAAGCCGAGACCGATCCAGAATTCTTCTTTTCAAGTGAAGTTGATAACGCGGGCACACTTAGAAGCATTTTTGGGCTGATAGAAGAGCTATTTCCTCGTATCTGAGCTTCTGTGATGTGATCGTTTTTGACACCACATACAGGACTAATCACTTGAGCTTGCCATTTGCTCCATTCACTGGAGTAAATCATCACCGGCAGTCAATTTTGTTCGGCTGTGCAATGCTTGCTGATGAGCAGAGGGATACTTTTGTTTGGTTATTCCAAAAATGGCTCAAGTGCATGCATGGAGTTGAACTGAAGCTGATTATTACTGATCAGGATGCGCAGATTGGTGAGGCCATCAAGATTGTTTTCCCGAATCTCGGCACCGTTACTGTTTCTGGCATGTACGGAAACATATTGCCGAGCAACAAATCCCAATGGCTAACAAGTATGGAGAAGATATGGTCTCCGATTTCCATGCTTGGTACACCTCCCGCGATATAAGAACTTGTGAGGAACGATGGCGTCTGATGAGTGAAAAATATCAGTTAGAAGAAGAAGATGGCAGTTGGTTGATGAAGATATACAGGCTTCGTGGACATTGGGTTAATGCATATCTCAAGGATGTTTTCTCTGCTGGAATGACAACCAGTCAGAGGTCCGAGAGTATTAATTCCTTCTTTGATGGTTTTGTTAACTCAAACACTAAACTAGTGGAATTTGTTCACCAATATGATAAAGCCGTTGCTTCCCGTCGTGCATCTGAATCTCTTCAAGATTTTAGGGGTTTGAATTCTGTGCCCAATTGTACAACCAATCCATATGAGATACAGGTTTCGAAGTTGTATACACCGAAGATTTTTCAGTTGTTCCAAAAGGAATGGGCAGTGTAATGACACTGTTTTCAGAAGAGGTGGAACAGGACAAACCTGGATCAACATATTTGGTTGGTAAATTTTCAGAATCAAAAGACAGTTGGGAAAAGGTCAGTTATGATAAGCGAGAGGAACTTCATGTTTCTTGCAGTTGCTCGTTATTTGAAACAGAGGGTATCCTATGTAGACATATTCTGTGTATTTTGTGGCGCAATCACGTTACACATATACCGGAATCATATACACTTCAGAGATGGAGGTTGGATGCTCGTTACAAAAACGTTGCAATTGAAAATGGCATGAGGCCTTTTCCCAGCCAAGGCACTCCACGGACGGCTAGATTGTGGAAAGTTCGTTCAAAATTTAATACAATTCTGGACATGGTCGCTGATTCTGATGAAAATATTTCAAAGTTGGAGGGAGTTTTGGAAAGTTTTGCCCAAAATACCACTAGAGAATACAGAGCAATGTCAGGAAATGATCATTCATCACATCCTAAGACTGCCGTTGGTTCCAGTGGATCCGTTGTCATATTGCGAGATGGTGAAGAATTGAATATACGTGATCCAATTGGTCCTGTACCAACCAAGGGGAGACCTAGAGCTGCATCCAGGCTTAAGTCTGGTTTTGAAGATTCTATATATCAGAAGGAAGTTAAGCATCGAAGATGTGGTAACTGCCAAGAGCTGGGCCATTACAGGACTGGTTGTCCGTTAATGGTATATTACATTAAACCTGTTAATCATTTTTTTTATAACGATTAATCTTTAAAATTCTTACTATTTATTTTTTTTATTGGCAGAAGAAGTAGGTTTGGGTTGCCTCCATCTAGAAGGAACAAAGACTTCAATTTTTTATGAAGTGCGACCAGGGTCGCACAGTGTAGAGAGATTAAGTCGCATTCTGACACTGGCGTGTAATTATAATCAGATTTATTATCATTCTTTGATTTCTACTGTATTATTTTTGTATGTACTTGTACTTTAAAGTTCTACTTTATAGTTTAATTTTTTTTGTACATAAATTAGTCAGAGACTTTGGTCGCAGTGTACATGATTAATTGCGACCAAGGTCGCATTGTTGTTATTGATAAAGATGGCCAGCAACTGCAATCTAGGGTCGCACTACATGTACTGCGACTTAGGTCGCAGTACGTTAGGTAGGTGTTTCCTTTATATTAACACGCATAGCGACCAAGGTCGCAGTGTTATTGTTGATTAAAACATTGCCGCCATCAACTGCGAACAAGGTCGCATTGTATTTTTATTAAGACTTCGGCTATCAACTGTCGCAACCTTCTTTTTAAGATTTTGAGGTGGTGAAGACTTAAGTCGCAGTACGTTAGGTATGTGTTTCCTTAATATTAACACGCATAACAACCAAGGTCGCAGTGTTATTGTTGATTAAAACATTGCCGCCATCAACTGCGACCAAAGTCGCATTGTATTTTACTAAGGCTGCGGCTATCAACTGCGACCAAAGTCGCAACCTTCTTTTTAGATTTTTGAGATGGTGAAGACTTAAGTCGCTGTACGTTATGTAGGTGTTTCCTTTATATTAACACGCATAGCGACGAAGGTCGCAGTGTTGTTGATTAACACAATTACTGAAGGCATGTTTGTTTCTAACATCAGTACGCAATAGTAAAAGCCAAGTTCTAACAAATGAAAACTGTAAATAATCAATGGAACTTATAATAAATAAATGTATAGAAATGTGTATAAATTAAATCAATACAACAAAAAATTATGCAATGAATTGCACTTGAAATATTTTTTACATTTTAAAAAAAATTGTGGTATATCAATAATTTGTCAACTATCAGTCTTCATATGTCGTATGTCGTATAATGTCTGTTTCTTCATCCCAACTCTTCTCTACATCTGCAAGTATCATGTATGCAAGCTCACTTCTTAGTTTCTGTACAGCATCAACAGTAACAGCATCAGCAGCTGATAGATGATAGCCAGACGCTATGCTTTCCATGTACTTGCATACATATATAGCGCAATCAACACTGAAATTTCCATAGAGCAATCATTAAATGAAATTAGTTTTTGTACTAAAAAAAGTAGAAAATATGAAATGAAATTACATGTCAAAAATTATATACCTGTTTGATTGTTGGGGGCATTTTGCGTATTTTATTTTATTTTTTCTCATTTTTTTTTGGAATGAATCTCAAAAATCTCTAATAATCTTTCTTTCTGCAATGTCAATAGGAAAAAAATTAGTATTAATCAAATTAATCAAAATATTAAATTTCAACTCACCATTATTCTTGCATCTCTTTGGTAAAGCTGTGTTATACTACTTTTTTTGTCAGCTGGGACCAAAGAGTTGTAAAAAATCCACTCTTCTGTGGTGCAATCGAATACCAGCAAGGTCCAGTGAAATCCCTGCTCGTCGGCACTATGTTTGTGATTGATCGGGAAGAACATGTACTGCACGTCAGCTGTCCAGTTTTTCAACAGCTTCTGCTTGATGAAATGACCTTCCAGATCTTCAATTTTATTTACAACACCGTGCTGCGGACAAGAAGAAAAAAATTTTAAATCAAATTCAAAATGAATTTAAAATTTAACAAAAATTATAAACTGCGACCTTAGTCGCACTATATTATTTAGTAGCAGTATATGAGTTAGTAGCAGTACATTTTAATTATAAACTGCGACCTTGGTCGCAGCTCCGACCTTGGTCGCAGGTCGTAGCTGTTACATTTTGTCGCAGTACCTGAGTTAGTAGCAATACATTTTAATTATAAACTGCGACCTTGGTCGCAGATCCGACCTTGGTCGCAGGTCGCAGCTGTTACATTTTTGTCGCAGTACCTGAGTTAGTAGCAATACATTTTAATTATAAACTGCGACCTTGGTCGCAGGTCGCAGCTGTTACATTTGTCGCAGTACCTGAGTTAGTAGCAATACATTTTATTATAAACTGCGACCTTAGTCGCAGTACATGTGTTAGTAGCAGTACATTTTAATTATTCACTGCGACCTTAGTCGCAGTACATGATTTATGCCTACACAGAGATAGAGAATATTAGTAATCTGTTCCAGAGTTGATATTACATTAAACCGTAAAGGAGAAAGTAGATTTTTACCCAAGCTTCGCTTCGGAAGAATATGCTTTTTAATCCTTCTCTTTTCTCAAGATGCTGCATGTAGAAATGAATTACATTTGCATCTAAGTCTCCACTGAACATCAGGTCCTCAATGTCATTCCTTGAAATGATTGAATTATTGGTATCCTGATACGCAGTAGAACTGCAAGATATTCAAAACAAAGTTAGTAATTTAATTGTTCTTATATAAAGGTATAACAGAATTTTTTTGATATGAATTAACTTACTCAGAGTAGGACTTGTCGAAGAAATGTTTTATACGAGCTTGTTGATGGGCTGCAGAATTCTGTATGATGTGGTTTCGGTCAATTCTGTCGATTTTGGCTCAGTGGAGGAAATCTCTTTGTCGCCGAAACCAGCGGTAGAACTCGCAGCCGCAGGCTGTGGAAGAGGATTTTCATTTTTTTTCTTCTTCTGTTTTGGATAAACAAAGTCGGAGTCATCGCGATCTCTTTCAGCGCGCTTTCGTTCTTTGACTCCCCTTTCTATTGTTCCTTTAGAGGTTTCCAAAACAGCTTCTTTTGAGATTGCTTCTGAGGCGGAGTATGTTCTTGAATTTCTTCTTCAGAAGCTCTATCTCTTTGGATTTCTTGAGTCATTTGAGTTAGATTCAGAGAAAAACTTGGAATATCTTCCCCAATATTAATTAAAACAGACTCAGAACCCATTTTTATCCTCTTCCAGTTTTTTCTTCTTCTCCTCTTCAGCCTGCTTCTCCATCTGCTCCTTCATTCTTTTGTTCTCCATCTGCGCCTTCCTCCTCTTCTTCTCATTCTCTTCCTCCTCCTCCCTCCTCCTCCTCTCCTGCCCCTCCTCTTCCCTCCTCCTCTTCTCTTCTCCTGCTCCTCCTTTTCCCTCCTCTTCTTCTCCTTCTCCTCTTCTTCCCTCATTCTCCTTTCATTCTCCTCCTCTTCCCTTCTTCTATTCTCCTTCTCCTCCACTTCTCTCCTCCTGTTCTCCTTTTCCTTCTCTTCTTCCCTCTTCTTCTCCTTCTCTTTCTCTTCCTCTTCCCTCTTCCTCCTTTCATTCTCCTCCTCTTCCCTTCTTCTATTCTCTGTTGCCTTTTTGGTTTTTCTTCTCTCTTTTTTCTCTTCTTTTTATTTTAATTCAGCCTTGAGTCTTTTCTCATTCTCCATATTTCAATCTTTTTTTCAAGCTGAGAAACATAATCTCTCAAGAGCTGATTTGCAGACCTCAATCGTTTTATTTCTGCTGCTTGAACATCCGGTGGAGGTGGCAAATAACCTTCAAAATTGGTTCTTGCTCACTCGTTTCAGCCGGTTCTGGCTCCTTTTCCGCCGGGATGTCAGCCTCATTACATGTATGGCCTCCTTCATCTCCTTCACTTTGACCTTCTTCTTCTTCTTTTTCTTCACCTTCATCTTCACCTTCATCTTCTGCTACTTCTTCTTCCTCATCCTCTTCCCTTCAACAGGAAGGCCAACCATATTTTTTTCATCATTAGAGATGTTGGCCATTCGACTCAAAATCTGAAAATAAACAGAAAAAGGTAAGCTAAAAATAAAACAATGAAATAATGATACTGCGACCATGGTCGCAGTTTATTTATGAAATATTTTTGATAAGAATTCGACCATGGTCGCAGTAGTTTTTGTCGTGCATAAATTTATCTGCCAAGACATGCAGCTCAACACTGCGACCATGGTCGCATTTCTGTTGAAAAGGGTATTTTCAAGAGAATGCAACCATGGTCGCACATTATTTGTCAGGCATAAAACGAACTGCGAAAGTTGCAGCTCAATACTGCGACTATGGTCGCATTTTATTTGTACTACACATAAAAAGAAGTTTAACTTACAATATTGCTGTCAATCTTTTTAGATCAACTTCAAGTAGAGATCTGCCAATATTTTGGAGGTCTCATCTTACTGCGCGTGGGGTTTTTTCCTCCAAACCAGACCTCTGCTCAAAAATAGGTGCCCTCTCACACAGCCAATACTGCAAAAATTAAAAATTAAATTAGTTTCCACAAATTTTATCAATTTATGGGTAAATTTCATACAATGTTGGCCAAATTTGAGATTTCTACTTACAATAATTTGCACGGAGCATCCTTGCAGCTCGTACGTGGTTTGCCTGAAGATGTCCATTGAGTCAATCAGGAATTGCCAAACAGCTTTTGCCCAGCATATTGTCCTCATTAGTTGCATATTGGCAATCTGTTCCACAATATACCACGGCACCGTGCATTTACTGTCAGAGAAGAAAAGAGTGGCCGACATGTATAGGATGACTAATGTGGTAAAGTCTTGAGCTGCAAGTCTATTTATGTCTCTTATAATTTCCTTCACAGACATTTGCTGCTCAAATTATTCATCCTGTGTCACATCTAATATATCCCTCCTCCTTCTCTTGACAAGAAGATTATCCAAAGCATCTTCAATAGATACTTTTGTGATCTTCTTTATATTGGAGAAAAAATGTTTTATAACCCCTCTATCTTTCAGCGTACATGTCTTATTCATCACAAAATCTACCCCATTGACAGGTAGACCAAAAGTAAGGGCAACATCCTCCACTGTTAACTCAATCTCTTTGCCCCAATTGTAAAGATCATTGTATTCCTGTCATACTGGTCTAAAATACGCAGTACGGCAACGTTTGATTTTAGAGCTTTCTCAGCCCCAAATTCTTCATTGTAGAACGCCATGAAGATTGGGCCAAATGGGGTATTCTTCATCGCCTCTACGAAATCAGGCTGTATGTACTTTTTAAATTTCTTCATTAACTGGCACATTGGTTTTATGCTTGATCTCAGAGGACGAACCTGTATCTGTTGTTTACCTACGTAGGAAGAAAAATTAAACACTTTAGACCAATGATTATTTAAAAATTATAAGGGAATAAAAAGCATATTTGTTTTTTAATAAACTGCGACCTCGGTCGCAGTCATGCATTGCAAAAAAAAACACTAGTAGACTGCAATCTAGGGTCGCACTACATGTACTGCGACCAAGGTCGCATAGGACTACAGTACAATCAGAACAACTGCGACCAGGGCCAACACTGCGACCAAGGTCGCATAAGACTACAGTTCAAAAGAAACAACTGCGACACAAGTTTGATAAAAACATTTATTTAAAATAAACTGCGACCTAGGTGAAGACTTGAGACTACAACTCTTATTTAAACAACTGCGACCCCATGTCGTCAGTATGTGAGAAAAAAAAAAGTAAATTTCATATACTGCGACCTACGTCGCATTCATCTACAAGGAAAGGTAAAAAAAAAAAATTCCAAAGTCGCACAGATCTGAACTGCGACACAGTAAAAATAGAAGTAAATAATAAAAACTTTCAAAAAATAGGACCTTTATCGTCTAAAGTTTGAAAATCTCTTTCGTAATTGCGACCATGTTTCCAATATTTAAAAAAAATTTAAAAAAACATGCGAGTTCAGAAATAAATCTTGAAAAAATTTAAAACTATTAAAATACACAAAACCCTAAAATTTTTTTAAAATATCAATTTTGTAGTACCTTTTTCGACGGATGATTTCTTAGGCGCCATCAGTTGCAAATATTTTTTTTCAAAAACGGATGAAATTTTTAAAGGAAAAGAACTAATTGGATCAGAACCGC